>VDFB02358134.1:37350493-37374669 GCA_007258455.2 Sequoia sempervirens | reverse complement strand
ATGATCTCAAAAGGAACTTGAATTTTCTTATAATAAGATCGAGAAGCTCAAGAAAAGGAATTCAAGACTAAGGTCACAACTTTAAGAAGACAACAGAACTGAAGTAAAATCATCCCAAAGCTTTGAAGAATTAGAAAAGATGATCATAAATCTGAAAGTTCGAATTGAAGAAGCAAAATGAATTGAAGAAATTGTAAGAGATCAGCTAAAGGCAAAGGAATCAGAGTGTGAAAAATTGGAGTGTGAAGTTATTTCCTTGAGAAAGGAGGAGAAATCAAATGATCAATTAAAATGAAACATGAAGCTTGAAAAGAGCTCCAAAATTCTGGAGGACATTATCAACTCTTAGAGATCACCTTTCATCAAGAATGGCCTTGGTTTTGAAGAAAAACAAAAGATAATCAAAGAAGAGTCAAGCTCTAAGGCTACAGAGTTACTGAAGAAGAAAAATGAGGAAAAGTCCAAAAATTATGCAAATGTGCTCAAAGGCTCCATCAATGGTGATAGTTCAAAGAAGAGAGAAAGTAATATTCTACAGAAGAGCAACACTCCTCACAAGGACAAGCATGAAAGATTCAAAGGATCATTCCCTTGAAGATAAGCACCAATGACTAGGTTCAATCACTTTATATGGGTTGCTATTCGCATAATTATTTTGTTCATAAAGCAGTGAATTGTAGAGTATGTGCAAGGAATGATTTTGTGTTTTCAAGTAGGGACTACAACTCATGTGTTACTTTAGTGGATTACAATGTTTTTTATTATATTAGCAGGGAAGGACCTTGATCCCATACAATAGCAAAATAGAGCAAAAATAGCATCAAAAGAACAATTTAGGAAACAACACTAGCCAAGCCATCAAAACCACTATAGCTAGTCTAGCAACTATAAAGGATCACATAAGGGCACACAAGCTAGATATAAAGTATTCAATAGACACGCATGCCTCTTAACCAAATCAAAAACATAGATAACAATCCTAATATAAACTAACCACCATATAAGGTCCATAGCATTAAGAACAATATTAAATAACTATAATAACTAGTAGCTAGGACAAAAAAAGACCAACCCACGTAGCAAAGCAACATTATTTAGCAATGGCGATCATATCCCAATTTTCCCCAATTTTGGAGATGTATTCCCTCCAGTTAGAATCACCAGCATTAGTAGAATCTTTTGCTTCCTCCTGCTTGCCTTTCTTCTTGAGTTGTTTTCAAATTTTAGTCTATCCAGAAACCGAGCCAACCACAACCCTTCTCATGAGATCGTCAATAACCTTCATCAACGTGCCAATCACCTTCTTCATGTCCTCCATTTGAACCTACAAGAAAGTGATTTTATTTTTCAAAATTTCAATAGAAATATTGTTAGTATCCTCTGTAGGGGTGACATCCAAGTTTTTATCATTCTCCTCCCGACTCTTCATCCCACCATTCTCATCAGCATCCTCCCTGTCCACATCCTCCTCTTCCTTCTTATCTTCCTCCTCATCATGTTTATTATATTCTTCACTGTCCATCCCCTCACTTTCCTCCTCTATCAACTTCAAACACCTCAATTGTTAAGGGCTCATCCTCTTCAACAGTGATGGAATTTCCTTTATCTTTTCCTAGTTTTTCAATAGAAGCAACTTTAGCAAGTCTAGCAAACCTCCTACCACCTCTGCTAGAACCACATAAACCCTCTTTGTACTCCTTTTGGACCCCTTCAAAGTCCTCAACGATGGTAATAATATTTTCTTGTTTAGGTTTCTTATGTAGCAACTTCATAGTTTTAGGCAATTCCAACATAGGAGAATGTTTCCTCTTCTCTAGGGCAGCTTTCAGCAACTCCAACTCTGTAGACTTGTAGACTTCTCATCCAATTTAAGCTTAAGTTTCAAGGCCGCTTTTTTGTTTCGAGATGTTTGATTTTTAGCAGTGGGCGAGGGACTGTCTTCCAAAGGCTCAATCCTTACAAAGGAATGCCTAGGGTTATGGCCAAGAGTGGAATTTGCATTCTCCTCCATGTTATCATTATGCATTACAACATTTCTAAGAGGGTTCACATTGCTAAAGGTTAAAGGGTTACCATGCAATTATTGGCCAACACAAATTTACGAAGGGCCATTATAAGCCCTTGGTGCATAAGAGGGGAAGCACCATTTTCTATGTTCTATTGCATGGAGGATAAAAGATAAAACGAAATATTGATCCTATCATTGTGCCTTATATGATTCAATATAGGAAAATGGTATGCATGCACTATCATATATCCACCCTCAAGAGTAAAGTAGCGCATAATGTACAAACTTACAATGCTATATGTTACAAGTGCAACAATATGATCACATTGCACGCTTTTATAGAAGTGGTTTTGTGAAATCACCTAGACTGAACAAAAAGGAGGATACCATAGTTAAACAAAATAGAGAACCTACAAAAGTTTGGAAGAGGAAATAAGAGCACGAGAAAGAAAATCCATGCGTGTTCTCCATGCACAAGAAGCATCACTAATTTTTAAGAAGAATCATGATTTCAAGGGTAGCTTACTATTACATCATCTTCCAACCCCATAAAGAAGAAAAGTCCTTTTCACCATTGTTGTCAAAGAGGGAGAAGCGGAGAAAAGGGGAGCTAATCAATGCAATATCCTTTAGCTCCAACAAAAAGACAATTCAGAGATAGATCAACTAATGCATATTCTATATGAAGGTAATAAAGCATCTTGTTGCTATTGATGTCAAAGGAGGAAAGTTGCACAAAGGGGGAGAGTTACAACAAGGAAGAGTTATAGAAAAGGAATAATGATGTCATTAATGTCAAAAAGAAATGCTATAAGAGAGTCACGGTTAGGGGGAGTTTTACAGTCAAGGAGAGCATCACAAAAAAGAGTATTTCATTGTGAAGGATAAAAGTATGTTACATTCTTTTGCCATTGATGTCAAAGAGGGAGAGATTAAATAAAGGGGAGCAATTCAAAAGGAGAGGATTATGTTTTTGTTGCCATCAATGACAAAAGGGGAGATTGTTGGAAATATTATTTTTGATGTCAAAGGCATATGGACAAATTGTTAGAATTGTTATCATTGGTGTCAAAGAAAGACTTATGTGATGAGAAGTTCATTGATTGAAGACAAGGAATAATAAGAGTTTGATTTAATTTATTTATGGTCAACTTCCATCTAATTATGGTAGCACTAGATTTAAAAGGGAGAAATTAAAATATAATATTAATTAAAGGGGCCAAACCCTTAAGTGTGTGTTATCTCCTATGGATGGCCGACCTCACATTAAATTAATATTTATCAAAGACAAGACCAACCTACTTTGAAAGGTGAAATTAAATATTTAAAATAAATTTTATGTCAAATCTTGGCTAACCTACTTTTGGTAAAGTGCATGATTTTGATATAAAAGTTAGAAAGAAAGTTCCTCAACACAAGATCATTTCTTTTAAGAGCAAAAATTAGGAGAGGAAGAGCAAATTTTCGAGGAGATTAATGGTAGTTTTATAGTAGACCTTCATGGAGATTTATTGTAGATTTATAGCAAAATTTCGAGAAGATTTATGGTAAGACTTTTAAGGAGATTTATAACAAACTTGCAAAATTGAAGCAAACCTAAGAGAAGAATTATAGCAAACATTGTGTCTAATTTGGATCAAACCTTTATGGGAGATTTATAGCAAATCATGAACGTGATTTAAGGAAGATTTATAGCAAATCTTGAAGGTGATTTAAGACAAATTTATAGTAGATCTTTCAAGTGATTTAAGGTAGATTTATAGCAGATCCTAAAAGTGATTTTATGGCAGATTTATAGAAGACTCTTTAAGCTGATTTATATCAAATTTCAAGAAAGATTTGAGTAGTTTAGTTAGAGCAATTTTGTAGTTTTTGAGGAAGACAAAGACTTTGTTGTGATTGAGGTTAGTACCTTATATTGAAGAGATTGGGAAGTTGGTGCCTCTCAATAGAAGAGATTAGTGTTTCTTGGTAGGTTAGTGCTTAGTTGTGGGGATTGGTGCCTACAAAAGAAGTTTGTAAGAGAAGTAGGTTGGAGCTTAGAAAGAATATCTATATATATAAGCAATATTTTGCCATGGTTTTCTCCTGCAAGGGTTTCCACATAAATCATGTGTTCTTAATTGCTAAATCTTCCATACGTGTTATTAATGTGAATAATTAACTTTTAAAGTATTACTATTGTGATTGATTAAGTTGTGAAAAGTAAAAGATTGTTGTTATACTAATTCAATCCCCTTCTTAGTATAAGTGTGTGTTTCATCAAATTATTCTAGGATAATTTATGTTGGCATATTTTTCCTTCTACAAATCAAAAAACATATCCACAAAACAAACAAATTATTTTTCTTTATCTATTTTTTTCACTTCTTTTATTTTTAACTTTGGAGTTGATTTAACTAGCATTATATATTTATTCTATTATTACTTTTTATAAACAAAACTATTTTAAATATTAAAAAAACAATTGAATTGGTGCAAGAATTTATCTAATAATCTTTTACATTATAATTAAACTTTAAAATTAATATATTTATAAACATTATTCTTCAAAATAACCATTATAATATTTTTAAAATAAAATATTTACAAAACAAACAAATTATACTAATAAAAACTTTACATGTTATAAGTAACTTATTGATAGCAATTTCCAAGAATAATTAAATTTGCATGATTTTTACTTACACTATTCCATCATTCTTATTACTTCAAAAACGGCTTTGAAATTTATACTAATAACCGCCATTCAAACTCTTGTCTTATTTTTACGGATACACACTATTTTTAATATGAAATACCAAAATCATTTTTTTTATATAACTATTATATTAATTTATTAGTAATCCAAAAATTTCCCCTTTTAACTTGCATAATTGAATTGAATGCTACCATGGGAAATTTAAAAACAAGTATGTTAAAACTCAAATTCCAATTTTTTAATTTTTTTTATATTGACCGTAAGTTGATAAGATCGGCACATTACAACTGATAACAAAGATGGGTCGTGCAACGGCAAACAGAATACAAAAATATCAACCTCACATCACTGCAGACGGGATAAAAACGGTAATAACCAGAACAGAATGCACTAAACCAATTAAGTTCCAAGGTCCAAAACAGATTACGAAACAGCATAAGGAGCCACAAAAGCAGTTATATTTCAAATTCATCAACCACAGGCCACTCGATCTCCAGCAGTGGTACAAGCAATGCAGTTGACAGCATCCTAGTCATTCCTCAGATAATTCTAAATCTCAAGAGCGAGTGCTTAAATTCATTTGCTAAATACATGAAAACATATTGAAGAAAAGTGAAACATATAATGCTGAAATTCCATAAGCTCGATGGAAAACTAACTTTGATTTTTATCTGGCATAGGAGATAGCTCCAGTGATATTGGACAGTGATCACTTCCAAGGAATCCTGCCAAAGAGCACATTAATTGTCATACCAAACGATAAACCTTAAAACACAAGTAAATTCATTCCTACATTCTAACACTCGAAATCACTGGAAATAATTTACGTCACCTTCCATTTCAATGCCACGACCATGTATTTTGCTTGAGATAACACGATCTTTGAATTTATCTGACACTAAAAAATAGTCTATCCTCATCCGTTTGCCTCTATATCTGAAAAATATATAGGATTTCATTTTAACTAATTGGTCAAAACTTGGGGAAAAATAACTATTCTTCTCCATTACAATACGATTAACAGGTTCAAGGTGAGAAAAGCCCATTTCAAAGATTCTGGTTCTTTGCTATGGTTAATGAATGCTAGGCACTTCAGCAGGAACTCAAGCTTTGGCACTAATACTGGTAATTCTAAGATGGAGTTCAATGCAGATACCGAAGAGGGAGGGAAACATTTTTAAATGCATAGAAAACTTTGGGATGAAAGAGATATACTTTCCAACTGGGTTCCCTGACCATGTATAACCACAATCTGTTTCCTGTTCTTTATGGAGCCACCTGTACGTATCCAGCAGCTTCCCCCTGTGAGAACAAATGGTTAGCAAACAAAGATAATTTGTGTAAGGACAGTACAACAGAAGCAGAAAACTTTGTCAACTTGTCCAAACTAGTATAGCTTTCAATAATCCAAGAAAAGTAATTGAAGTACAACGACAAATAAAGAAACAAATCTATTTTAAGAAACTAGGAACAGAGGGTTCATTATAGTTTGACGTGCATCGTGGGTTATGGTGATTTACTCGAAAAGTGAGTATTTTATAAATTGTTTGTTGTACTACATTATTTTTCAGGCGTAAATTCATCTCAATTATGTGAGTCTCGCAAATGGGGCTGCTGTTGGAAATATAAATACAATTTGTGTATTTGGACATATTTGCCCAGTGAGGCAGAGGTGCAAAGCAAATATTTTAGTTTGTCGTAATCGTGGGGCTATTGCTCTAACACCCAATGACTTCCCATATGTCCTTTATGTTGTACCCAAAATAAATTTTTGACATTTTGTTTAAATTGAGCTAAATCATGTAAAATTGTTGTCAAAAGTATGTTTTAGGTCAAACCAAACATAGGATTTTTGTGGGTTTGTGTCAAGGAAGATGCTTGCAAATTTCTAAAAAATTGAAAATTAGGGGTTTCGAAACCCCTGTTTTTAGGAAAACCCTTGAAAATAGGACCTTCCCAGAAATGATTGAAAATGATTTTGATAGGATTAATCGACTTCACGATCACATTGGTCAAGTCAAAATCATCAAAAAGTATGTTTTACTCTGGTGGGTCTATTTTTATTTTTCAAAAAGCAAGCTAAGACTCCGCAACCATTAATGGCAAAATGGTCAATACCAGGTGGCAAAATCTAAGCCTCAACAACTTCAACAAAGAATCCATGGCGGACATGCTGAAAGAGATGCTCTGCAATGGAGGGGATTTTTCAAAAGTGAAATTGCTAAAATTGGCTAAGTCTGGAGAATGCACGCCTTGCTACCAAGAGGAGGCTGAGAAGTCAAATGCCTTAGTCATTTTTCCAACACCCGTACACGCAACACGATGAAGGTGATTGCTTGGATGCACGTGTCCGTGTCATCTACAACAATGATCAAATCAGTCACGATGCATGGCAAGCGTGAAGCATGAAGAAATAAAGATTTTCAATGGAAATGATCAAACTGCAAGCTACCCTTGAATTCCAAAGGTCAAATGCAATCATCAACTTTCACCAAGGCAGTCATCTCTCCCATGTTTTTGCTAGCTTTCCAACGCATCGTCAAGCGAGATCACCTGATTCATCAATCATTGGCAAACATCAACAAAAGTGGGGAAGATCGCGAAAACAATTACCATGAAATGGCGGAGTCACACATGGGAAAAAGCGACCCTACTAATTAGGGGCACCAGCAGATTCTGAAAGGATCTAAGTGTCGGTTTATGGGTAAAATTGTCTTGAACTAATCTCTCAGATGCGATAGGCTGCAGCGGAGCACGTTAGATAGGCTTTGTGAGATACATCCAAGCGACAATTTGTTGATTGTGAGCATACAAATTGGAGGGTAAATCAATGCACTTCAAGGAAAAGCCTGCTAGCGGAAGGCAACCTAGTCACCTTATGGGGTTTTCAACCGCACTATTGTATACATGTCATCACGCATCTCTCTGACTTCATAGTCGAAATCCCGGCTACTGCGTCCACCGGGGCCTATCAAGCAATGGTAGAGATCAAGCAAAAAGACACCTAGCGGTGAAATTTGAAGGAAGAATGTCAAAGAAATTAGCTAAGTGTTGGTCAAAAGAGCCCTTGCTAAAGAAAGGCGCCCATCTTTTTGGGCAATTAGATGCTATCTGCAAGCTTGGTGACCTCCAGCATGACCTCCGTGTTGATCAATCTCAACAACGACACCGTTAGTGAAGACATCAGACAAATCCAACACCTAACGACAAAGATCAAGCTGAGGTAGTTCGTGAAAGTTTGCAACATGAAAATAACTGGTCAAAAGGTCAAAGGCGCCCCTACAAGCCAGGAGCGCCCATGCTTTTGAGGCACTTAAACCAACTTTCATGGTCTATGAAGCCAGTCATCCTGTCTGGGACAGAGTTGGTTATCCATCCCATGCTTCAGCAAGGTCATCGGACTTATCAGTCAACAATGATCTTAGATCAGAAGATGGAGGGTCAAAATGGAGGAATTGAAGAACACTCAAAGAAAATTGACTAAGTTTGAAGCTAAAAAGCAGCCCGCCGGAAAAGGCACCCTTGAATTTGAAGCATCAGTTAGGTTTTAGGTTTTGCTTTGCAGCTCCCAAGCACACTTCATCAAAGTTGTCCCATCTTAGCAGTGTATCTATTAGCAATAGCTTAGTATCAACGAAGCGACTAGGAACAAGGATTCGATGGAGGCACTTCACCATGAAAAAATAGTGAAAATAACTTCAACTCCTCAAAAAAGATGCCTAAAAGTCAAAGCAAGATATGTTGATTGGAGTTGGAGATCTTGAAGGCTTTTCATGTCTAAAAGTCCCTAAATCAGTGGAAATCGCTCCCGGGAACTCTAGATCAAGCCAAATCACTCCTCAATCATGAGTTGGCGCCCAAATTTGATGCATTCAAACTTCAATCATTACACATCAAGCCTAGGAGTCATATTTCATTATCTTTCTTTGCAGGTTGAAGGATAAAACAACAATTTGCTCTCCAAGACATCTTTTCAAGATCTGACAGAGGGGTTTTCACTGTTCATATTTTTGAAGAATAGTTACACAGAAGGATAATTTCTTAGAGGTTGGATCCAAAGGTATCATTTTTCCAGAAAGGCAGTTGATAACTTCCAATCTCCTTCTTGTCCTTTTCCTCTCTTGTCTTAAATCTTCTTGCATGTCCAAGAAAACAACAGATAATCACAGATCTGACCAACTGGGTATGATCAGCATAGCATATTCAACAAAACCCACATGCCAGATTTTACCAGAAAAAGTTGCCCTACTGCCCCTATTTTTTAGGGTTTCCGAAAAAAGTCACAATTTCAAAAATCAGACAAACTGGGTTGTTTCAGTTTTGAAGCGCCAACAATACCCATGTGTCATATTTTTCTGGGAAAAATAAGCCTTTGCTGCCTCTGAAACCTCTACCCTGAAGGGCTCTTGCATGTACAAGGAAAAGTGATTTTTTGGGATTTTTGACATTCTAGGTCCATTTAGAAAATTATTCTAAGTAAAACCCACATCTCAAATTTTTTCATAAAAATTACCCCTTGGCAGAGTATTTTTAGCAGTTGTAGAAAAAGTTGTCTGAACATATCTGTGTTTACAGTCAACAATCAAGTTTTTCAAAATATAGTACTCTCAAGTTGAAATCAAGATCAAAATGGTCCTACTTCACGACTTTCTAAAAACACTCAACACGGACATGCATCAGGTGAAGCCTATAGTCAAGATGGACGCCTTGGAAGGCATAAATGACATCACCGTTCAATGGATAGCCAAATGCGGAAGGTAGTCATTCCAAACACAGAGCCGCCACCAGTTACTACCACACAACCTTCCACATTCCATGTCAACAAGGCTGGATGACGCAGCTACAAAGAAGATCGAATATCAAAAGCAGTTTGCAAGAGGCAGAAGAAGTCAACGCCTGGTTAGAAGAATTGTTGACTAGAGGTGGTGAGGTGTAAAGCACCCACCTAGGACGTTTCACCAAAATAGCATTAATGGTGACGCAGAGTTAACTCCTCGATGTCTCATTCCAAGTTAACTACATGTGATGCCCCTACCTCCTCAATGCCGTCACATAGCTGGTTAAAAAGAAACTTTGCATTTTTTTCTTGCCCCGAACAATCTAATGCCTTCAAAAAATAAGGCCCTTTGCTGCATGTTACCATGATATTATTAAGTAGTGGACAGTTTCTAGTATCCGTCCACCCATCCATCACAATGCTGCATCCTTCTGAAGCCCACACTCTTTTCAATGGTGCAGTTTGTTGCTCTAATCGAATTTTTTCTTTATTAATTAGAGTAGTGCAAAGCTTTTCATACATAGGTGGTTTATATCCAGCTGGTGCATTGCTGATTGCTTTGACCATCTCTGTATAGAAAGGTGATCGAGCAACATTAAACAGTATTCCATTGGCATAAAAGAAGCGTGCAATTGCTGCATCAACCGCTTATCGACCTTGCACATCAAATAATCTGCCAATGGGGTTTGAGCTACCAATGTGTGGCCTCTTGTGAGAACTTTCTGCTGCTACATCTCTTGAAGACACATCCACCTCTGCCTCTCTATTGATATTCTGATTTTGATTTGCAGCAGTGTTTGTTGAAGCGTGAGAGCTCATATTAGAAACTTTACCATTAGCCCTTTCTTCATCCCTCACAGCCTCATATCGTTCCACCTCATTTATACAAGGATCAACACCTTTTCCAAGTAGGTGAAGAAAATGAGCCCTCACCCTCGTGTAAGTACCTTGCCATGACATTGGGCATAATTTGCATGAGATCGTGGCTGTTCCACCTGAACCCTTCGGCCCCTTAACACGATCAACATACTTCCACAACGGATACAAGCCTTGTTTGTTTCCCCCACTCGACATTCTTGATTCAATGATTCAAATTCTACACACAAAAAAAAACAAAAAGACATTAGGAGTTTAGGACACAAGAGCCATAGAAAGAAAACTAATGGTTCCACTTCATTTAATAAATTATTATTCTAACAATCAGATTCCATTTCTTAAGATTTTCTTCAAAATGCATTAAAAATGAGAGGTATTGGATTTTAGAATGACAAAATTTAAGTTGAAATTGAGCATCAGTTAGATCAAAATTTAAATCAATCAAAGGAATCCAATCCTATAGATTGGGTCACCATGCAACTTCTAATTATTATACATTTTGCATTTGGGCAGGCTGTATGCACAGAAGCAGGAATGTTTGCATTACAAGAAAGACAAGTCCATGTGACAAAGGAGGATTTTGAAATGGCTGTAGCTAAAGTTGTGAAAAAGGAAACAAAGAAAAACATGTCGTTGAGGAAATTATGGAAATGATTGCACACTCAATAGACTAATGAAAATGCTATAAATATAATTAAGAATGAGACATTGAGGTTGTTAATGGTGCATTGAGCTATGGTGTATTTGTAACAGTCTGCCCACAGAAAATGGAATAAATAATAATCATTAAAGAGTAAAGGCAGTATTTTGAGTGAGGAAAAGAATCTCTATTTGTGCGTGGTTTCAAATGTATGTTGAAGACCTGAATAAGAGTAATGAAATGAGTAAACACTAAAGTCTAAACACTAAACACCAAGCATTTTCACGAGAGTATGAAGCAAAGTTGCAAACCAACGGAAATAAGTTTAAGCAGATACTTTAAAGCAGATGAAGGATTGTTTTGCTACAGCCTACATATGACCTTAACCAGGCAAAAAATTTAAAAACAAGCAAATACTTACCAGTTCAGACTTCTCACTTCCGCCCCGTCGCCCTCTCCTCCAGTCGCATGCTTAAAAAATGAGGCCTTTGACTTCTAAAAAATGTGTTTTTAGTTTAGTTGTGCATTGCTTTTTATGTGTGGCCTTTTAATCGGAGGGAGACTTCACGAGAGATGGCAGATTAAAAATCGGGAGACTTGGGAGACAACGGGATTCTTTTGACGAGTTTCCAAGCAGATGGAGGCGTCTCAGGAGACTGGTACAGTACTGGAGACGCGTCTCCGTCTCCGAGACGCATCTCAGAGGGTAGGAGACGCATCTCCCGGCAACTATGCCATATTCGTTCTTCCCCTTTCTCGCACGTTTCTTTTGCATTTTTTTCATAACATTTATAGATTAGATTTAGTCTAGGATCAATTTAGGTTTCAATTTCAGATTTCATTTGTGGTTTTTTACAAATGGTGAACTAGTTGAAACACAACAAATCTGAAAAATCTAAAATGCAATGTTATATACCAATCATAAATGGAATTTTGCTGAATTGCATGACTTTCTTTTACATGTAAGAATACTGCTTGCATATAGGATCACATTGTATTATCTACACCTGAGATAAGGTGGTTGTTGATCACATCTTTCATGGTTTATGAATCTGTAGAAGATGCATCCTCTTCCATATCATATGCAAGCTATTAGGTCAAGTGAAGGAGTGGTTATAAACCAAGTCCATCTTCTCACCTAGTGATGTTTGGATGGCATGGCTTACTGGGCTCATTCTTCCCCATTCCCTCTTGCCTTCCATTTGCATTAATTTTATCACATTTTTGGATTAGGTTTAGTCTAGGATCAATTTATTGTTCAGTTTTGGATTTCATGTGTGGTTTTGTACAGATGGTGAACTAGTTGAAGCATGGAAAATCTGAAACCCAATGTTATATAGCAATCATAAATGGAATTTGCTGAATTGCATGACGTTTTGTACATGTAGGATTTCCCTTTGCAATTAAGACCATAAGGAATTTATCTATCTACTGAATTGGCCTTAATTTGTAGTATAAACTATGAATTTGTTGATTTAGTGCTAACTAGAACATGGGATTTTATGGAGCGGTATGCACTCTTGGGCAGCCTACAAACACTTCAGTGATCAAAATAGTAAATGGCCAGTAAGATTCTACTAGAGCCCCATAAACGGAACAAGCAGAAAGCTCACCTCCTGGGTTACTCAAGTGTTTCTCAAATACACATATAAGACTCTTGGGTATAACATCATTTCAATCAGATGAGCTATTTGTTCTGCATGCTGTGTCAAAACATACATCAATAGACCCCATCCCCAATTTAACACACAATTCAAACCTGCAACAATAGTGGCCCAGCAAAGGCACATAGCCCATGAGCGCAAGAGTCTAGCAAAGGTTTGAACTTGGATGGCAACAATAACTCCAAACCTTAACCATCACCTCATGCCCTTACCAATGCAAATTATGGTTATTATTATAGTACAACTAAACCCAAGGATATTGAACCCCAAGGGAAAATTTTGACAAACCAGTGAACCCCAATAAGGAATATAGTTCTTATTAATGTTCATGCCTTCACATCCTTTAAACCAACCCAAACCATTCTTTATGATCTATTCCATCTTAATTCAAACAGTTAGAGGTTGACTAGCACTTAGGATTTTTTACAAGAGGCTATGGCCTCGTAGGGATCTCCTTTCAACAGGCAAAGCAAAACTTCTAGCATTCAATTTCTATGGAAGCTCTGCAAATTCTGTGAGAAATAGCTCCTGAGATTTATTGAATTGTGTCAAAAGAACAATGAACAGATTGAATTTTCCCACAAAAAATTGGATATTGTCCCAAGATGGACACTCCACCCAAGATTTCATTCCCAATGGATAATATTGAGCAATGGATCAATTCACTAAAGAAGCAAGCCCTTATTTGCAGATTCAAGTGTGCCTTCCTCAGACTAAAAATCTCTTTTGAGTATTTGGACCTAGGAGAACTATAAACTTATAGGGTTGATGGAAATAAAAGGATACCACATGGGAATTTCAAGGCCATGTTTTCAACAAGGTAGAAGTGCCAAACATTTCAATGACCTTGATTCAGGAAGAAATTAGGCCTTTCATCAAACACTAGTCTCCAGCCTTTAACCCAATACAGAACCTACCAAGCACTACACCTATTTCTATGTGGTTGTCTTTAGTCCAAGGGAATATTGCAAGGAAAATATATTGAAAAAGACTGGAAATGCAATAAGAATGTATAGCAGCCTCAAAAATTCACTGGAAATCTAGGGGCACTCACTATGTATGCATTAGTCACAATCACAGTTCGGAGAAACCTTTACCATATGGGTTAATCTTGGAAGTAGGATTAAGAAAATGGAAGTAAGCACTAGACCATGAGAACATCCCCTTTAGATGTTGGATTTTCCATGAGCATGGGCACCTTGCTAAGGTATGCCTTTCACAAGAATCTGACTAGAAATGAATATAAAGAAACTGTCTAAAAGGAATAATAAACCAACATTTGCAACAAAGAAAACAAATTCCACTCAAGATTAGGAATCCCAAATAACAATCTGCAAGTACAAGCTGAAATAACCATGTAAAAGGAATCAAGTACAAAGTCACAATCACCAGTTTTATAGAAACCTGCAATACAAAGCTTGCAAATTCAGCAAAGCAAATCTATCTACCTAAGCACACATACACAAGATCTCTCATAACATTTTCAAACAGTAATTTTAGAGGCAAATAGGCATAAAATTCCTATTCCCAAACTAAGTGCAAATGACACTTAGTTATAATGTTTAGAAAACTTTGCACAAAAAATAAATAGAAAGCTAACTAAAACTTCTAATCTAAGAATAGTTTGCATACACACAAATCAGGTTTATTATACAACTCCACAAACTCTAGACACTAAATCAAGAAATTTCCAAATATATTTCTGATAAAGATAACTATCAACTAAAAATAGAACAAGATCATCTAAAATTAGCTAATCTAAAAATAGACATTTCACAATATGATTATCTCCTCAAAAATAGTGATGGCTACAAATAGCATATGCTATAAATAGATCAGACTAAAAATAGTCAATCCTAACAATTAGCTCTTGGCAAAGTTCTTTTGTTTTGAGCATGGCAATCCCTCTAAATAAGTCCTAAAACCTATGTTATTGGTTCAACTCCATAGATCTACAGTTTTGGATCCAACCTAGGTATGGATTTGGGTTTGATTGGGCGAGGGATTTGGCCAGGGTTCTACAAAAGGTCTATGGGTTCATCTAGGACAAACCCAAGCAACATGTCCTGAATTTTACAACCCCTTGACCCTACTAGCGACACTACCCCCAAACCCCCACCAAACACATTTGATACATTTTGTAATTGTATTTTGTATAAGACTTATATTTTAATAATGAATTTAAGTATTTTTTAAGTTTTTGAGTAAAAAATTGTTGGTTTTCCAAGTCTGAGTCAAGCCCAAGTATGAAAAGTATGGTATGGATATCCATCAAGGCACAATTGATAGTAAATTTATCAAATTTTACAAATTACCAATGCCCTAATAGATATGTATGCCAAGTGTGGAAGCATGCACAAGGAATGTGAATTGTTTGACAAAATCCCTTAAGAACATGTGTCTCTTAGAATGCCATGCTCACAAGATAAGAGCAAAAGTATTTGTTGAAAAGGCATTTGAAACATTTAAGCAAATGCAATTGGCAAATGTAAAGCCAAATGTTTCATGTTGCAAATTTTATTATTTTAATAACAATATTAATAATTATTTATGTTATAGGTTCAATAGCCAAACCCCTTGGATACAAATCCAATCTGAACTTGGTTCCAATTCCTATTCAATGTGACTAGGGGATCGTACAGTAAACAGAAAAACAATTGTGGGTTCATCCCAAACAAACTCAAATGAATCCAGAATGAATTACAATGCATTTTCATTTAAAATTACAACAAACCCAGTGGATTTTTAATTTTTTCGTTTTGTTTTGATGTGATTTGTTCAGTTGGAATTCCTTGTCATAGTAGAAGACATTTTTATTTATCAGTGGAAATCAATTCATCCTACTCAGTTCTTATCATCTCCATTGTAATTTTGCTTTGTGACATTTTCTCTACAACATTAGAATTCATTTTGCTATTGCATAATTGGACCTGATCTCTTTTGTTCCAACGCTTATTGGGTTTTAGGAAGCATGTTCAATAAGATATGTTTATTTAGTTTTAGTTTATTTAAATTTTAATATATATTGTAGGGTCCCCTGAGGAAACTTTCAAGATATTTTTAAGTAGTTTAATATTTTTAATTTAATATATTATATTAAATTATACATTTAGCTTTAATAATATATTAATATATTTAAATTTTAATATTTTTAGTTTGATATATATGTTTAAAATACAATATTATTTAACTTAATGTGTTATATAATTTTTTTGAATTTAATACTTGCTTTTAGGTTGTAAATATGTTTATATTTATTATTTTATATGTTTTTGCATCAACAAACCCAGCTCCAAAAAAATCTTTGGCCAAATATGATTACCAAACTAATGAACCCGAACCCTAACTGATACTAGGATCGATATTGTTAAATTAGATCAAATCTGAGACTAACAAGATTCTGGAACAGTGAAAGGGCTAAGGTCAGAAACTTTAATTATGAACTTTAGATGCAAATTCGTTTTCTGAATATTTCTCTGAGTGTAGACTGTGCAGGGTGCAGAACATTTATGGATTTCGATGACTGCATATAGAGAAAGGTTTCACATTTTAAATATATTGGAGAGACCCATTTTCAAGAGACACGTCTCTTGAGAGGACGTGTCTCCATACTTGGAGACACGTCCACTCAAGGGACGTGTTCCTTTGACCGCAGGGTTTCCTAACCAAAGGGACACGCCTCTTGAGAGGACGTGTCTCCACACATGGAGACACGTCTGCTCAAGGACGTGTTCCTTCCAGAATGCAGATTCCAGACTCATACGAGATAACCCGTGCCAACAAATACGCGCCCATACACAGGGCGACAATGATTTCAGAGGTTTATCAATGCGTATCATCTATTGACATCGAATACTTATTTCCAGAAATAATAATGAAAGATAGATCGAACAGGAACAATGATGATGCTTAAAGCAATCATTGTTATATCAGACCTAAGCTATTCATCAACAAATATCATAGATAATTATTAATATTAACTTATTATTATATTATAATTTTTTATATATTAGCTTTATTAATACAGTATAAAGCTTATAAATATTCTTGTACCCCCTCATTGTAATTAGGCCTCTTATGTGATAAGACACGCAACTTGGAGTGCACTAAGACCAAATCCTCAACCTTTTTTTTGCGCCCAATTGATTGCCCTTAAATAGTGGATGGGGTATGTACTCCAATTCCACTCCATTGAAGAACTCACAACTTGTTGAATTTGCATAAAGCATTTACAATTACAAAAAAATTATAAATTATAAATTTATAATATATAGTAGTGAATGAAAAATGAGAAAGTTAATAAAAATATGCATACTTGAGAGAACTTCTATTACAAGAGGCTGCAACTAAATAGAGCCTTGGCCACGTATGTACCACAATTCATGATAATATTTTTGTCTGTCTCAAAGAGCACAAACATCATGATTCTTTGAAGATATGAAGTTGCAAAAATCACTCAAAACAATCCTTTGTATATCTACATCTGGGAATATTCTTTTGAATGTTGTCTTGTAACTAGCAACAACCTGTTCATCTCTATAAGGTGCCACCCTCCTTGTCAAAGAAAGTATCTATGAGCTATAATATTTCAGAGACAAAGCAAGTGCTAGGAGATGCACAGGGATGGTCATCTTATTCCAACAATCAACAATGATATTTTGCACCCTTTTTGAAAAATGCTTCTATGCGGTCATGCTCCTTGGCTTGTATTATGGTCTTTATTTTTAAATCATGGAATCCATGCCATCATAAATTTCACCCAAAGCATATTCCACACAAGCCCACCACTCATCTAGGATCAATGCTTTGATTTTTTGGGATCTCACTATAGTTGATTGCTTCCATACACTCCAAAGAGCGTTGATAACCATAGTGCTCAATGAAACTCAAAACATAATCACTCATCTAGGATTAATTCTTTGATTTTTTGGGATCTTGCTATATTTGATTGCCTCCATACACTCAAAGAGTGTTGATGACCATAGTGCTCAATGCATCTCACACCTTCACAAGTTGTCTTAAGACAATTGTGATGCAAATCAAGTTTCAACAACCTAAATTAAAATATTAAAAGGTATATGACATGTCACATATCAACAATTAAAAAATATACTAAAAATAAAATTTAAATCACCTTCAACAATTCCAAGTTGGATAAGGTCCTAATGATGCTTTGTGACATAATGATTAATCACAAAAATTTGAATCTCCTTAGCCTCTCTATAGATTTCTTTGAGCCACTCAAGAGATCTTTGGGCCAATTTTTTGCAATATCAAGTTGAGTGAGTGGACAACACATGGTATCCAAAATATATACCCATAAATACCCTCCAGTATAGAACTAGATACCCTACAATTTTTAGCATCATCCATTATGACTTGGACAATATTGTGGGGCCTACCATTTTGATGGGTTGTATGAGGATATTGGCAATGAAAGTTGCATCCTTCACTTGCCCCTCACAAACTACTACTTTCAAAAACAACATCCATTTAGGGGACATTGCAATAACATTGATTAGTGATCTAATTTTGCAATCTTTCCATCCATAAAAGATAATGTACACACCTATTTCGGGCCATGTATCATTGATTGCTCTCAATAATGCCTCTTCAAAAGCTTTCTCCTTGGCCAATAAGGTGGTATGAACCTCTTCAAACCCAAGACTAATGTAATCAGCAGGTGCATTAGCAATAACCATCATCGTATCTTGCTGATATGCTGATTTAACAAGGTTGAAAGGAAACCCATTTCCATAAATGCAACAAGCAATAGTCTCATCTACAACCTACCTCACTTCATTCTTTAAGGCCTTTTCCAATGGGCCTCTTTTACATAAAAGAAAGGGGGCATTCTCTTCTCACGAAGATGGTGGCAATGGCATGAAAGGATGTGAGCCAGCCAATTGTGATAAGCAACTAGGAGGTTTTTAAACTCCTTTATTGGCAAGAGGATGTGCTTTTTCCTTTGACCTCTTACTTACATGTTGGCATCCTCTTGTTCTTTAATATACCCCATTAATTCTTGCTTTGGCAGTCCTTTTTTATTCGGCCCTTGACAAATTCTTATTCTCAAACACATAGGTGAGCTTTCATTGAATTGTACAATCTCTTATACAGTTATACTTATTTCCACATTGGCTATAATGCCAACAATAACCCCCACCACCAAGAAGTTGTTCAATCATTGTCGTATATTGCCAAAGAGGTGACATTGCATCAAATTCAAATGAGTTCTTAGCATTGGGGCAACTAAACTAGAAGTACCAGCCATTCTATATGTACATAATAAAAAAAAATTACAAATTGACAACCATACAACTTAATTTATTTTCTGAAATTGACATTATAACCCATTATTATGCATAGGTTTTTCTCTTCTATAACCCTCACCTTCCAATAAAAATGGAATGACCTTCAAAAACCAACAATGGCAGCTTGAAGACAAAAAATGTTGTTTTGGTCCCTTATGTTGGTGAAATAAAACAAAATAAATCAAATTCCCTCACCTTTGGGTGAAATTAGGATTTTAAGGAACTTTTAAAAATGATAAAAAAAAAGAGTTATTATTTTATTTTATTGTTTTGTTTTTTGGGTGCCCAAGCCATAGGTCTGCTTGGGTTTTCCCAGGGCCCCCTAGGCCCCCTAGGTTCACAAGGCAGACCTTGGGCAAGCCCAAAGTAATCCCAACTCTAGAACGAACTCCGAGAAACCTACAACACAAGAACATTGTTTTTCTGTATTTGAAAATACCTGCTCTAAGTTACCGGTTCGTTTTTGGGTTTGGGTTCAGGTATAAGATTCCGGTATGCGGATTCAGTCAAAAAAAAATTTAGGGTTGGGTTTGTTTTGGGTACGTTACTACAAAAACATATAAAAATCAGAAATGTATACATATTTGCAGTAGTAATTAAGTTCAAAATACACCACCATATTAATAGTCAAATAACATAGCAAAAATACACCACCACTTTCATAGTCAATTTAATAATACAATACAAGGGCCTTCATACTCCCAATCTGATGTAAAGCCAGTACATTTTTACTCAATCCTCATGCTATGGTTCAATGTTGTGAATCAGTAGAAAGGAGAAATAGCAAGGCAACCTGTTTCTCATGAAAACCAAACACAATGTGATTTCAATATCCTAAAGGACCTAAACCATCAATTACAACAGAGATCTGGTTTCTATGGTGCTTAGAACATTCTATATTACTAGTACCACCATCAGAACATCTTTCCGAAGAGATGTGCAAGGATACTGGCATAGTTCACATCTTACTCCCACTGAGAAGATCAGAATTTGCACTCAAAAGTTTAGGGAAGTCAAATGGACTATGGTCATCTATCCTCCCAAACAGTGATATCTTCCAAGTCCCAATTATAAATTCTAACAAAGCAATGAATAAACAGAGCTGCCCTTAACATCACCATAACACAAGATGCAAAGTTCACAAAGAGCACAAAACAATCCCATAAAGGGATATAATACAATTTCTGATGTTGAATCTCCAACATTTTACTCATGCCTAATTTGACTCAGCTGCTCTTCATCAAATATCTTAACCATCCTAAAGATATCAAAAATATTCACCACTTGAGAAACCCTAAGAAACAATCTGTTTTGTTGGAGAAAAAAGTGAGCAAAGTTGAAATGAGAATAAAAATCACAATTTACAGCCTTTGAAAGGAAAATAATCAGATAATATCCAAAAAAGTTGACGTGGATTATGTCCGGGTTCAAACTGGAAACAAACTTTTCGTTTCCACATGTGGCATTTCGTTTCCTGCCCGTATCCACAGTCTAAAAACCGTTTCCTAGCCGTTTTTGTACCATATTTGTACCATACCCCATATCTGTACCGTTTTGTTTCGTACCCGAGGCCAATTCTGGGCGTATCAGTAACTTAGTTAACCTGCTCAAATCTACAATTCTGAGAGTTGTCATGTACCACAGATACCATGCCTTTGGAAGATTAAAAAATATGCTAAAAAAATGACAAAACAAACACCAATATGATAGATTTACCTAAATTTAAATCCCAGAAGCCTGGAAGAGTTCAACAGTGATATGAATGTTGTACCCAAACCAAATTTTTTTGCTTCATCAAGGCATTTTGCTTAAAAGAGTCTAAACTTTGCTAAAATATGCCAAATACAGTTTTTGGGCAATATCAAGCATGAACTTTGGTCAATGTTGTGTCAGTCAAAAGCAATTGTTGAACAGTACTTGTTGATCAAAACCTGAGTCGGGGACTCAGAACGAGGCATTTCATGATGGAGGAGCATTTCACGATGAAGCTATACCTTTGCATGGTCATTTCAGTTGCCAAGACGAGGATTTCAGTGATCAAATTTATGAAGATTTTTCAAGTAGAAGCAAATCTACGCCCCTGTAACTCAGGGGCGCCCTTCTCCTTGAAGGCCCAGATCTTGTTGCTTTTGTTTGTAAATGCAGTCAAATTCTTTAGAATTAGCCTAGCTATCCAACAAGCTATTTTGCGAGGTTATCCAAGGTCTACAACTCCGGTTGCTGAGGTCAAAAGTTGAGGTTGCAAGGAGGGTTTTCATCAAAGAAAGTTGTCAATTGGCAAATCTGCACCCCTGTAGCCCAGGGGCGCCCTCCAAGATGACCCATGAGATGGATGAAATTGCTAATGAGGTCTTCCTGACAACTATGCTACTCTAGTCCAGTTTCACAACGCACCAATCAGCTTGTCAATCCGATATTCTAAGAGATCGTGGCCGAGATTCTGCCAGACACGTAAATCAAAGGGTGGAGAAACATGAAATATACACTATAGCCTCTGTAGGCCAGGGGCGCCCAGCCTTTTGGCCTGTCAAATGGAGTTTTTAGCTTTCGCAGTCTTCACGGGACTTGTGAGGAATTACTCCAGCTATCCAACGAGCCCAGCCGTTAGCCTTCAAGATTTGGCAAACGCTAGTACGTGCGAGGTCTTTGTAGAATACTGAAAAACGAAGATAGCTCAGAAAATGGCCAAGTCTGGACGTACATTTCACCTTGGGAAAGGTGCCCTTCTCTTTGAGGTCTTAGAAGCAATTTTCTCGCTTCGTCACCTCCAGAGACATCTCTTGTAAGTTGCTCTAGCTACGCAATGAGACAGATGGTGAGCAAATCAGGTCACCCCAACTCCCGATATCAGAGGTCAAAGAAGGGCATCTGGTTGAAAGTTGTACTTTTGACAAAATGGTGTTTGAGCCTTCTCAGGCCAGGGGTGCCCTTGCTTTTGGGGTCTCTAATGCAGCTTTTAGGTGCCTTACGTATAGTCGTTGGATGTAGAATACTTCCAGTCACGCAGTGAGCCTATCATCCAGTCAGCAGGGTTCATCGTTCTCCGTCAGCAGCAGTTTGAAGCATTTGATGGCAAAATGGAGAAATGGCTAAGTTTGGAGACTGAAAATCAATTTAATTGAAGGCGCCTAATTTTTTGAGGTGCCAAACGTTGATTTTTTGTAGTTCCAACTCCCAGTAGACATTTCATCCTTGCTCTACAGGCTTTGCGATGAATATCCCGGCTTGGTCTCAGTGTCATCCGGTCACCCGAAAATCAGTGTTGAATATGGTTAAATGTAACTTTGTAGTCAGCTACAAAGTAGGAAGTTAGCGAAAAACGTAATATCTTGAGCAAATGGACGCCTATGAGGTCAAATGAGGACTTTTTGAAATTAGTGAAGTCTGCCGGACAAGTCCAAATGCTTTACGTGGTTTGTCAATTGAATAAAATAATATTAAATTTTCAAATTGCATGCCAGCATGAAAGGTGGCGATTTTGTCCAATAAGCTATTTTTGGCGCCCCTTTGTGTTGTAAGATGAAATTTGCATGTGGTTGGCAACTGAACATTTTTATTATTATTATTTTAAATCCGGACTCTGAGTTAGTGTCAATGTAACTGGAGGAGGTCCAATTAGAATCATTGTATTTCAGTTGAGGTTTTAAATCTTACAATCAGTATTCTGGTGCAATTTTACTCTATTTAATCATGGCGCCATTATTAATTATTCATCCAGCTTGATTGGAATTCGTATTTCTTCAAGGCAGAGGCGAATGTTCCAGAGTTGGGCGAATTTATCATCAGCTATCAGTAGCAAAAACATCAAACAATTCCTTTTGTAGGTACAAATTCACAGTCATCAACAAATTTGAAGAAGCCAGTAGCGATTTTGGCAGAGGAAGAACACAGAAGAAAAAACGTCTTTTCTCCTCTCAAATTCAATTCGCATGTTCAGAAAACAGGCAAATTTATTCATTTGGATCGATTCTACATAGCTTCCTCGAGTTAAATTCATGTGTTTGAATTTTCAGGAATTTTTAACTTCAAAACATCAGTTCTCGAGTTTCTAATTTTCTCAACTGAAAATTCCTTGCATGGTCAAGTTGAAGTTGGATTTTCGCATTTCTGACGTTCTGGGTTGTCTTATAATCTTTTTCTAGACAAAACCCATATCTCAGATTTTTTGCCAAAAATTACCCTTCGATAGGCTATTTTTACTTTTTAGCCTCAGCAGGGTATTTTTAGCTTTCCAGAAATCTTGTCAGAACAAAGCCATGTTCACAGTCAACGGGCGAGTTTTCCAAAATGCAATACACTCAGCTCAAATACAGGACCAAATCAGTCCTAACTCACGACTTCATCAGGACGGTTGATACGAATCTCCACAAGGTGCTGCCAGAGGTAGTCTTAGATCCAGTCAAGATCAGAGATTCGATTATTCAGAACATTCAACAGTCCAAGTTACTTGAGGCTGCTTCCATACCTATCTCCATTCACTGTGTTGAGTTCGTGATGTCTTGTGTCAAGCATTACAACTCTACTACTCGTGAGATAGTGTCAGTAGATGGACGAGTCATTTGCAGTCTCAAGCCTCTAGACATTGAAAGAAGTTTTGGTATCCCTTAGCACTCGAGCAGTCTGGTCATTTCTATGGAGCAGTGTGCGCATGCATTCAATGCTAATATGGACAAGTGCCAAAGTAAGATGGCAGAGCGATGGTTGAAACAAAAGAGGAACAAATTGCCAAACAACGTGGGTCGCGATGAGTACAACGATGATTACTCGATTCTAATCACACTCTTGAATCATGTCTCAGGTCGTTCAGATGTAAACTTTTTCCAGCCCTAGATGTATTACATCATTGGTCGCATCATATCTGGGCAAGCGCATTATGACTAGGCATCCTTCATCAACGATGTTCTCCACGAGCAGATCATCGATTTCCTAGTTGTCAACGAGTTTCACATGTGTTCTTACCTCGTGTACTTGATCGCTTACCAGGGTCAGTTTAGAGGGTTAAACATAGTTGGCATTCTCAGTGTTCAGAAAGTCTATCACCACTACGATCAACTTGAGTTCACAAATGTTGAACGTCACTTCAAACATGTTCAAGAGGCTTTCCTGACTTATACTGTGAGAAATTTGGATCGGGAGTTGCACGTCTGTATCTCGGCAGTTGCTAGAGCAGCGATGATTGATTGGGCGGACTGGTTC
>VDFB02358134.1:37294043-37350393 GCA_007258455.2 Sequoia sempervirens | reverse complement strand
AGTCTCATAGCTCCAGATAGTGATACAGTTAACAATCTCGTTGAGGGATTGGTTGCTTGAGATCACAGACAGTAAACTTCAGTTCCCACCTCTCAGGATAGACATTATACACAGGAGTTAAACTTGGCGTTACTTCCTCAAGTTAACTCGTTGTCTTGTCTCATGCATATCTATTCTGAGATTAGCTTTACACACTTGGAGTTTCATTTAGGGTTTTACGTTAACTGATGATAGTCTTCCAGTTAACTCGCTTTCAATAAGGACGTGCATGCTTGCACAATTGTCCAATTTTAGATTAAATGTTTTGGTTAACTGATGGTAGTTTTCCAGTTAACTGTATAGTTTGCTTAATTAGGGCTTAGCAATAAATCTTGCATGCATTGCAAGACTGTAGTTGACTCAAGGTGATTTTAGGGTTCCCTACACCTTTCGATGTCTATAAATAAGAGCTTTTCTCATTTGTACATAACTTTTGCACGAGAGAGAAATATATGCTGTGCCCACCTTGCCCTCAATATTGCTCTTTTGGTATTTTTTCATGCGTCTTTACTATTATGATTAATTGTTATGCCACATAGGGTTTCATGCAATCGTAATGGTGAATTCTTTCCATAGTTTAGATAAATCTGTTTTGTGTTCAATAAACTTGTTCAGATTGAGATGATAGTTGTGCCCACCTTGCCTTCAAGTAGAGAATCTGCACTTGTTTATCGTGTGTTGTTGTGAACAATAAACTTATTCGGATTGAGATAATAGTTGTGCCACCTTGCCTTCAAGTAGAGAATCCGTATTAAGTTTATCGTGTGATGTTGTTACCAATAAGCGTGTTTAGATTGAGCTGATAGATGTGCCACCCTGCCTTCAAGTTGAGAATCTACACTCGTTTATCATCTGATAGTCGAACCTTGCTCCATTTCTTCATGCTCTGTTTTCTTGAGGAAACTGGATAGAATTTAAGTAATTAAGTTTAGTTGTAGTTAGTGAATCTGCGAAACCAGAAAATTCTCAGCTGCAACGTATATAGTTTTCGAGAAAGCCTTGTACCTCTACAGCTGAAACAAAAAGACAGGATTTAGTTTAGTTTATTTCCAATTTGCAAGTAATTTTGTCAAGCACAACGAGGGAGCTTCCCCTCATAATTTGAAGAGCACTCATTGCGTAGTGTGCATAGCTGTCCGTACCAACTCTTACTCCAGAGGTGCTAGTTGTTACGCCAACACAGACATGATTGATTCCACCACACAAGCCGTTGGACCAAATCCTTTCTGCCTAGATATTTTGGCTTGCCTACAAATTTAATTGCTCGTATCTAACAACCTTTAATTACAGGACCAGTCACATTTTGAAGATGAGGTACTGCGATCAATTCTTAGGATCCTATTCTAGACTATCATATACCTCCACTAGAAGACACCATCTAAGTCTATGACAAATTCGTACAAAACTACAAGATGCAAAGGCAATAGAAAGAAAATTTCTAAGTGGACCTCCCCACCAACATATGAAGAGGAATTTCTGCACTAAAAAGGAAGTCAAGGGAAATTTCCCTTTGCACGAGGAAATAAGATTGTATTAATTTGGTTTTATAGTTGTCTTTTCAACTTGTCTTCTTAGTGTGCTTAGAATGTTAGAGTAACCAGTCAATTTTTAACTGCCACAAATAGGTGGCTTTTAACTCTTGTATGAGAGTCCTTTCAATCACGTAGCCCAGTCTTTTCTTTGAGTAAGTCCCATTTATTTTCTCTATGTGATAGTAATTTTTTCTTTAGCATTCAGCATCTTTCTCTACTTGAGCTCCTTTCAAGAGTTTATGAAAAATGTAATGGCCTCCCACATGAATGTTGACAAATCTTTAAAAATGGAAGCAAGAAAGGAATTAAAAGAAAAGAAAACAATTCAATCTGCCAGTAAAATGATAACTTACTGTGACAATATAGTTGAGAAACGCCGTCTCTCTCCAATTGTGAATCCTGGTTGCCCACAATCCTGTATTTAACCATTCTTAAACATATCAAATCTGATCATGTGAGGCATATTGACATTAGCATGTTCAAAGATAAAATAATATGATGCCAAAACATAATTGATTAAACTACAAAGTTTAGATAGTTTGAACTTATAAATAAAATAATAATATTTCAAAGATCTTGAAAATTTAAGATCTGCAAGTTGTGTAAGAACAACAGAACTCAGATCAATGGCTATGAAGGCCAGGGAACAACAAGCATCCACCTCCCAATAGACAAAATCTATAGGAGCAATAAGAAAAGCTGAGACTAGACACTTGGGCTTCTATTGTGCCACATGTAGAAAGAAGCACCCTGATGATCACTATCAATACAACAAAACGAGGATTTCCAACATTGGGGATAAGGATGGTGACTACCCACACGTAGTTTTTTCTAATAGCGAAGAACATGCGAATCGGATTTACTCCATTGCTCAAAGGAGGCCATGACAACAAAGGCCTCAATATCATGGTGTGTCTACTGATCATCAATTTTTTAATCCTTAAACATAGGCAAATAATTTCCAACTATACAATCAGCCCTCATCAAGCTAGCAAATCAAAAAGCCCAGCCTATCTTTTCCTCAGCAATGCTTTCTTCACAACCCCCATAAGCACATCAAATACCTGCTCAACTTGTACTAAACCCTAACAATAAGCAAGCTCAACATGTCTACAATAATGGTGAGTCAAGGTATCCCAAAAATTCAATGGATTTGATTGGGATACACTTTCATTCCAATAGGGTGTTAGAAAATATTGCCCCCCCATAATAACATAACCCGAGGAAGAAACCAAACATGTAAACCATCAACCCATCCAAGACACTCCCATAACATCATGCAAGACCATTGCCAAAGAAAGCTCTCTCACCTACACCTCCTTCCCTAAAAGGCTAGATCAAAGGCAAAGAAGTCAAAATCAAATTTTAACTATATGGAGGAGCTGAAATACGCTGTGTTAAAATACCATTGTTTGAAGAAATTAAAGATGTTCAAATTTACACAAAATTAGTCAAGGAGTTGTTCAAGGTAGATGGACGCCTTATTAATCATTTGCTTGGTAATGTAGCCCACCATAGATTCCAATTCTTGGAGTCTTGTTAGTGTTCACTAGTCATCTACTCACTAAAAATGATTTGATCATAGTTAGAAGACTTAGACTCAACTCAGACACCGCAAGTTGATTTTTTACTCGAACTCAAACTTTTACACTCAACTCAACTAAGACTCAGCAAATTGAAAAAACCATGAAATGTACATATTTTTAAGAATTTTAAGCTTTTATTATGCACCCTTCAATAGAGAAACTTTCAAGACATAATACATTAATCAAATAGAAGCTACTTTAAACACATACACAAGTATACATAGATCATATCAGTACAAATGCCGATTTTAGCTTAAAGAAACAACATTTTTAAATATATAAATATTGTCAAGTGTATACAGAACTCATGGATTTTGAAACCCATGGCATCAAAACAAAATATCAAGTATAAGTATGACTATGGCTCAAAGGAGCTTGCATCACTCATCCCAACATTCGTAGTTGTATGGTAAGTCCTACATGTGTGTCTAAGATAGATATCAATGAAACAAACATCTAATATCAACCTGTGTATTAGTGACACCAACATGTAAGAGGTGTACACTTGCTCTATTCTCCTCTACCATAGCTACTACCTCTACCTCTAGATCTACCTAATCAATCCATGCAAGGCTCTCAATGAAAATGGGATCCTCAACCTCAATAATACAATCTAATTGTGGATCAACCTCCTTTGGAGTGATAGGAGATTAACCCGGTGCCTAGAATTTTCTTGTGACAAAGGCAAAAGTTGTAATAAACATAAATAAAATCATTCAATCTTTGTATTGACAACTTCTTGTGCCTCTAGGAGAGTTTGTGCTCAAACATACTTCAAACATACTCCAATTGTGCTTGCATCTCGAAGTGTTGCATGGTTGGCTTAAAAACACAAATTGCAATCCTTTAAAGATTTCACACCTTAACATAAAATATGCCCTTAACAGACTTTTACCTTGCTATAATATCATCTAAGTTGCCTTACATATATCTCATGTAAAGAGGTCTCATTACACAAGTTTGCAGATATAAATATTAGAGATAATCTTCACTCCAAATTGAGGATCAAGTTCCATCCGGTCTATGACTATGTAGAGCCTACTTAAAACCTCATTTGCCTTAAAATCCGGACAAAATTAAAACATTAGATTCAAAAAATAGGCAACTGCATATAAGGGCACATGAAATTTATGGTGTAATTAACAATCAATGATGCCCCATATGGGATGATATTTATCCTCAACACCACAATAGATGGACCTAATGGCCTTTTTGGCTTTATCCATGCTCTCATATATATAGCCCATTGTAAGCTTTTCTCTATCAATAGGTCAAAGGACAACTAAAGGCTCTACAAACTACAAAAAAAGGGAACATGAAAATTATAAACAAATAAAGGTATTATGATTGACAAACTAGTAAATGAACAAAAATAGAATGAAAACATGAACTTACATCTATGATCTCCTTCATCAAAAGCAAGAAGACCTACTCATTGAAAACTTAATCAACCAAATCAACCCTTGCATTTGTCTTGGCATACAAAGATGTTCACAACTCACTTACAAAGGTGTGCCTCAAGGAAGCCCTTGGCTATTGAAAAGATTGCAACATGATAAAGTTCATTCCAAAATGAGTTATCCCAACATGAGCCAACACCACCTTCTTTTTGTGTATTGCCTCATTAAGCTGAAGACCCAAGCATGGTTGTAATGTATTTGCAAATGTTTTTATCATATTCCACACAGTTTGTTCCATGAGATCTTGCCAAGAGCACCTTCTTTTTGTGTATTGCCTCATTAAGCTGAAGACCCAAGCATGGTTGTAATGTATTTGCAAATGTTTTTATCATATTCCACACAGTTTGTTCCATGAGATCTTGCCAAGACCCTCCAATACGAGATCAAATTAATGAGTACCACAAAAATTCCAAAATAAAGATGAGTGCCTATTCATGAGAAACCTACCTATAGCAAATATAAGTTGTTGCCTCATTTGTAACTAGCTGAACAATATTTTTCTCACCCACCTCAGCTAGGACTTCCTCTAAAACCTCACAAGAGAATTCAACGGTTTTTGTCTTTCCTAAAACATTAAAGGATTTCAAAAAAACTATAGAAATCACTAAAGGAGAAGTTTCAAATCTTAATCATTAAATCAATGTATTTCAAGAAGTACAACCGCTTTAGGAAGAAAAAGGAAATTCAGTAAAGTTTTGTTCATCCCATTTGTCCAAACATCAATCATGCTTGTGCAACCCTTGTGCAATAGTGAGGGATCAAGTTCATCCACTCTATTGCTCCTTAATGTTGCTCTTCACATCAACCACCTTTTGAGTCAAAATGAAACCCTTTAACCCCTCATTATTAAATGATTTGAACCCTAGCCCACAAACAACAATGGCATCTACTATATTTTGCCATCAAGGAGACCTAAAACAAAGAAAATAAACAAAATAAGTATTATATAAGTTTGAGTTTGAATTCTAGAAACCTCAAAACTTAAAAATTCAATAGAGAAATCAACCAACATATTTAAAACAAAAATTATAATTATTACCTAACTCTGTGATATGTTATGGAAAAAAGGAACCAAAATTCTTTAATTGCTCTCCTTGCTACATCATGCTTGTCCTTATTCCAACCCACGCTTTCAAGTGATGGTTGAAAGTCTAAAGTAGTGCATGTTTCAATATATGATCAAATCTTGATCTGTAAAGTCTAAGCCCAACACTAGCATTGCCACTACTAGTGAAGATCCAAGAAACGGAAAAATCAAAGAACAAGAACCTCCATGAATGGATGCTATCTCTTTTCTTTGCTATTTGAGTGCTTTTTGTTGGTCAAAAGTCTAATTGACTTTGTACCTCATGCAAAACATCAAGAAGTGTAGTTGAGCACAAAGTAACATCTCAACATGGCATTCGTGTAAGGTGATATTTCAATCAATAAATGCTTCCCACACTAATTTTTTTCTTGCAATGTTTGCAAACCAACTCCCACGTTTTGCCCCAAGGACGACATATTTCCAATTAGGGTCATTTTCTAACTGAGGCCAACATTACAACAATCTACAAATTTGAAGTACATTGAAAGAACAAATAAATGAGAAATAAATTAGAATTTAGAGTGTCCAGATAAATTAAGATAAACAATCAGAAAAAATTTAAAAAACGTTAGGGTTAATAGCTAAAAAATAGAGAATTTTTTTTTTTAAAAGAGCTAGGGTTTGTTCATAAACAAATATCAAAAACAAAAAAAATACATAAACAAGCAAGAAAAAAAGAGGGAAAAATAAGTTCTCTTAATTTTTTCCTCTTATTTCTTGTTCCCTGGATCTAAAATGAAACAAGTGAAGGAGACAATACCAATGTAGTATTGGGTCAAAAGGATAGTCAGATTATTTATGCCATTTATTTTAATAGTAAGAATATTTTACATTATGAGCTTAATTACACAGTTGTAGAAAAATAATTTCTTGCTATAATTTATGCAATCAATAAGTTTCATGATTGCATCATAGGTTACACTATTTTGATACATGCTTATCATTATATCATTATGTATCTCATAAAAAAACATATTTTCGAAGGTTGGATAATTTGTTGGCTGCTTTAATTGCAAGAATTTGATTAAACTATACTTGATAGGCATAGAAAGGAGAATGTTGTTGCATATTTGTTATCATAAATCCAATCAGAAGAACAAGGAACACCTATGGAGGATTTTTCCTAGATGAGCATTATTTGCACCATCTATGAATAGTCTGTGGTATACAAACATTGCCACTTTCTTGTTGCAAGGAAACTTCGACAACAGTTGTCTCCAAAGGAGAAGAGGAGGTGAATTCAATGAAGTGGTTCATTTTCCTAGATAGAGTGAGACGTCTTTTATAATAGACCTAACAATGTGACGAGGAGGTGGTTCAAGAGGATGAGCTCTTTGACATCCTCCAAGCATGCCACAATGAACCATGTTGAGATCATTTTGTAGCTAAGAGGACAATAAACAAAGTTTCTCAAATGGGCTATCATTGGCCATATGTATAGTAAGATATCAATAATTATATTTGAAGCTATAGTCATTGTCAACATATAGGAAAACCCAAACATTTGGATGAGAAGCCATTGCAACCACAACTAGTCATAGAACCCTTGAAAAATGGGGTCTTGATTTTAGGGTACAAATTGATTCTCCTTCCAACAAGGAGTACATTCTCATCTGTATCAACATCATAAAGTGGAGGTGAAGGCCATGAAATATCAAGAGATGAAAATGTCACAAAGTTCCTTTTTGAAAAGATCCTCACAAGGTTTGGTGTACCTAGGGAGATCATGAACAACCAAGGACCAGAGTTTACATCAGATCTTATTGCATGCTTGACTCAACAATACGAGATCTAGCATAGGAAGTATATACCATACCACCAACCATCAAATGAACAAGTAGAGGTTACAAAAAAAGAAAACATTCCAGCAAAGATAGCAGCACTATATCGAAAGGCCTAGGCACATTAGTTATTGGTGGTTGTGTGGGCATATAAAACAACCAAGAAGATAACTACAAGTTTCACACCAAATGAATTTGTGTTTAGTAAAAATGTAGTACTTCCCATTAATTCAAAGTGAAAACATTACAAACAACATTAAAGCTAGGTATGGACTTGTCTGAGGCTCAGAAGCAATGAATTGATCAATTGAATGCTTTGGATGGCATCCACCAACAAGCTCTCTTTAATATGGAGGTCATTCAAAAGAAAAAATGGCTTGGAACGAACAATTTACCAAAGATAAAAAATTCCAATTGAGTGACTAGAGCTATTATATAATTCACCATATAATGATTTTAATGGTAAGCTTGAAAGTAGGTTATTATAACCCTATGAGATTGAAACAAAGTTGTGTAATGTCCCCTTTTTTTTGAGTATTTAGCAAGTAGGGCCGTCTAGCCTATTTTTTTCCCATAGGCTATGATCAGGAATTATAAGGGAATAAAATTAAATTAATTATTTATAAAGTTGTCCAAGTAAATTAAATCATAAGGATAACTTTATTTTAATTAATTTAATTAAAGTGAAACAAAAAAATATATATTATCAGGTCACTTTATTAAATATTGTAAAGGTACTTTATTAAATGTTATAAAGTCACTTTATTAAATAAAGTGTTCTTCTAGAAGCTGGAGGAAGTTACATTGGATTCTTCTAGATGACTCCGCTGAGAGTTTAAAAGGAGAGGAGAACAAATTATTTGGACATCTTGGTTTTGACATCTTTTATCAGATTTTTTGGGAGAGCTTGTGTTTGCAGGTTCAACGTGCCCTACGTCGAAAACCCTTGGGTAGTGTTGGCATTTCAATTCGCACCTCTGGAGTGCATATTGGAAATGGACAGCTATGCACAGATGAACTGCTCTTCAAATTAAGAGGGGAAGCTCCCTCTCTAGTTGTTTTTGAATAAAAAGTAAAGTAAACTAAATTTCCTATCTTTTTATTCAACGACAGAGCACAAGGTTATAAAACGCAATGCGTTGCAGCTAAGGTTTTCTCTGGTTTCCACAAATCTTAACTACAACTAGGCTAAAGCTATAACTATCCTATCTCCTCAAGTATTTCAGAGCGAGAGGATCTAGGAGCACTTGGGAATGGTTCGATTCACTTAGACAAACTATCTCTCAGAATGCATCTGAAGGCTCATTGCTCTTTCAGACTTATCCTGAAACAAAGTTTGTGCAAGTAAATATCAAACAGTAAGCTAAATCTCAGGATTCCCAAGGAGGCAAGGTGCTGGTGTAGGCTGAAATATTGATTACTAGAAACAACATTAAACAATAATCCTAATCTCTAAATTCCCTTGGAGGAGAGGTGCTCTTTCTAAGGTGTCGATTGAAAGAAAGATTATTGAAACAACAAACATGAAAGATCCTGATAATTTTGGATCAAGGCACATGGCTCTCCTGATTTATTATCTCAACTTCAATTGAAGATTACATTTTTGGGACAGCACATTGCATGAAAAAGGACAATCACACACCATGAGATCAACCAAATACACTTAACAAATATTGAGCACACCTACATGAACAACAAGTACACAAGCAAACAGCTCAGCATTTTGCTATAACAAGTACGATTCAAGAACATATACTAAGTGAACAAAGTCACAAGAAAACAACTCAGCGTTTTGCTACCGTGAAGTAAAGTTAAAAACTAATGAGCAAAGGTTGCTCTTATTTATAGAAGCTCAAAGGAGTAGGGAACCCTAAACTCTTGTTAACATTTAGTTCTTGCCAATCAGCAAGATTTATTCCTATGTCTAAAAGTAGGTAACCTAATAGTTAACTAGAAAGACTACTTCAGTTAATTGATTCTAATCTAAAAAGAACTCCAAATGTACATAGGTATCTCCAAAAATAGACATGCTCAATTGGTGGGACAACGAGTCAACTTGGAAAGAGGCATCAAGTTAACTGTTGCGTCTAATGTCGTCTTTGGAAGGTAGGACATCCCAACTGGTAGTTTACACCTCATCAATTTGAGTGATCATCTCCTCTAACCAGTTGTTAACTGTCTTTGTGTTTGGACAAATGATACTTCTCACGATGATGACATGTCTTTGAAGCATCTCCTCACCACTTGTAATTTGATCCTGAAAAATGGCGTCCCTTTTCAGCTGCACAAGCTTTGCTGACATGGCAGCAATTTGACTTAACTTGCAGTCAACAAGGTCAACACAGAAACTACCACGGGCGAAGTCCTGAAACTGCGCCTGCACTTCAGCAAGCTCAATGTATGCACCACCTTCATGCCGGTGCTGGCAAGGGATAGACGTCACCAATGTCCTTACGAACTTAATAGCGCTTGCCACACTTTGTTTGCACTCAATCAATTCTGCAGAGATTGTATCATATGCTTTCACCTTGTAGACAAGTTGTTCTTTCCAAGTGAAAAGCTTTTGCTTGCTCTCCTCTGCAATGACTGATTCATACGCCATCTTCAACTCTAAGATGGTGATCTCATCTCGAGGCTTGTCCTCTGCTATGCTCCATTCCGATTCCTAGATCTCCACGTGAAGGTCGTGGGCATTGTACCTTAGTTGGTACAATTCTGCAAGTATATACCGGCAACTGATGACGAACTCTTCCACTTGATCTCTCAAGTGCTTCCCATATAGAATCAATTGACTTAGCTGATTTTATTCTACGGATAGCTCCAGCATTTGCTGAAGCAAGGCGATGACGTTTGAGGTGCTGTGAAGAAGGTTGGAGATGTATTGGCGAAGTCGTTGGTTTTTAGCCTTGAGGGCTGCTTTATCTTCTCCATCCTTCACCTCTATTTTCTTTATGCTCACTAATGCAACCTCAAAGAGATCTACCTCAACCTGGCGTATACTCTTACCAAGGTTGACTTTCACCAAAGTGAAGTCATCAACCTCTACTTCACCTGCATTTCTATCCTTGGGTGGTGTGGCAGTCTCAATGACAATCTCGTTGTCGACATTCTTTTCCACATGGACTTGCTTTTTGAGCTTTTTCTCTAACGTGTCTTGGTAGACATGATCAAATTCTGCAAAGTCCAATTGGTAGGACGACTTCCTCCTCTTCCTACCCAGGAGATTCTCAAGCCAAGACGAATCTCGACTAACCTCACTGGAAGGATTGTTGCTAGTCCCGTGAACTCCTGATGAGTGAGATTGTGTTGCGATGTCACATTGTGGTGAATCTGGCTCTAAGTCAATATGGATTGGCAACTGCTGCAGTGGTGACAGAATGGGAGGCTTTGCTTCCATTTCAGGCACTGTCTCACCTGTATCTGTGGCTATCTCCACATATTGTTCTTGCTGATTTATATCAGCAACTTGTGTCTTTCCCTTGGTATTTACTGACATTCTGCTTCCATCATGAGGGTTACTCCTTGCCATCTATTGAGGTTTCCACTTTGAAGTGGAAGGTAGTGTAGTAGTAACTAGTGGCAACTTTTTGTTTGGAATGACTGCCTTCTGCATTCTTTTATTGTCTAAGTAAAGTTGGTTGTTCCTGACAACTCTTCTTGTTCTTTCCTCAACGGATGTGCTTTCCTTGGCATACCAATCCACAGCACGAAGTGGCTGCGAGTCAACTTGATCTATGAAGAATGTGGGAAGTATGACTTCCCCATCATCATCTGATAACCCTTCCACATCCTCTACCAAGAAGTCAGCAATTTGTGGAAGCGTGAACCTATTGTAGTTGCACCTTCGCAATTCAAACTCGTCTTCACAGATAACCAATAGTCCTCCATGGAAGGTTTGTGTGAAGAATGGTGACCAAGGTGTGTTGAATAGTGACCCCAAGGATCGTATGAGCATCTTTCAATGAGATACTTAAGGTTAAGTCTCGTCATCTCATGGCTCATTGCCTTGGCGTCAGCTGCTAATCTGCACCTAAAAAGTCCCATCTGAAAAGGAAAGTTGGTAGTTGTCTTGCGTTTGATACGCAGAAAAGAATGTACCTCGTGCAACTGTCGTAGAAACTCCATGAAGACCACCTTATCTGATGGATAACGGGGTAACATGGTTGGTTGACTTGAGTATCCATATACGCGGATGAAGGTAAAAGTGGGGAACTAGATGAACCAATCTGCCCAATCTACCATTGCCAATTTGGCTGTTAGTGAGATGCGTACATGTGACTCATAATCAAGGTCCCTCACTATGTGCATCAAGAACTAGTCATTCACTCACTTTAAGTGTCTTTCTGATTATGTGAACTCAAGCTGCGAGAAATGTTCGTGACCCTTTTGCACACCCAAAGTTCCTACAATGTTCAACGCTCTAAACTGGCCTTGGAAGGCTATTAGATATACGAGGTATGAACACATGCGGAATTCGTGAGCCTTGAAAAAACTGGTCATTTGGTTGTGGAGAGTATCGTTGATCAAGCAAAGCCAGTGATAGTGTTCTCTGCTACTGACAATTTGAGTGATGATGTAATACATCCATGTCTGGAATTTGTTTGCCTCTTCTTGACCAGTAACACAGTAGAGTGATCATAACTGCGTACTCATCTTTGAATTCTCCACATCCTGCATTCTTTGGCAAGTTGCTTCTTTTCTCTTTAAGCCATCTTTCTACCATTCTTTTCTAACAATTGTCTTTTCATGTGTTGAACGCCTTTTCGCACTCCTCCATAGATATGACCAAGATTTTCGCACAAGGTGGAATGGCGAAGCATCTTTCGATATCCATTGGCTTGAGACTGCATATTACTCGCCCATCTACTGATTGAATCTCTCATGCAGTAAGGTTGTAATGCTTTACACAAGCAATTACAAATTCTACGCTCTGTGCTGAGATGGGAAATGATGTTGCCTCAAGCAATCCAAATTGCTCAATATTTTGAAGCGCGATTTGGTCTATGCCTTCCAACTTTTCTAAATTGACCTCTGGGTGTGCCCGATGTAGATCGGTGTCAACTGTTTTCAGGAAGTCATGAAGTAAGACCGTTTTGGTCTTGTATTCAACCTGAGGGAATTGCATTCTAAAAGCCTTGAAGATTGACTAGGCACACGATACTGTTTGGACAACTTTTTCTGTAGCAGCTAAAAATAGCTTTGCTGAGGGGTAATTTGTATGAAAATTTCTGAGACGTGGGTTTTGTTGGGAATATTTTTCTAAATGAACCCAGAACATCAGAAATTCGAAAAAGTGACTTTTCCTTAGACATGCAAGAACCCCTCGGGGCAGAAGCTATAGAAGCACTTTTTTCCTTGAAAATCTAATACATGGGTTTTGTAGGCACCTCTGTGCTAAACAAACCAGTTTGTCAGTTTCTGACAAAAAGTGATTTTTTGCAGAAACCCCAAAAACTGGGGGCAACAGGGCGACTTTTCCAAAGAAATTTGGCACATGGGTTTTGTGGCCAATCTCGTGTTGAACATACCCAGAAGGTCAGATTTGTGGAAAAATGTTGCTTACTTGGACATGCAAGAATACCTAATACAAGAAAAGGAGAAATATGTGGGGAGAAGCTAGAAGAAATATGTAGGGAGAAGCTAGAAGTTATAAATTGCTGACTTGAATCTTGAAGAAAAAACGCCAAATGGAGAAACCCAATCTGATGCAATTCTGACAAGAAAATCGTCTGCCTCTGAAAAGGACATTTTGGAAAGATGGAGTCTGGAAAACAATTCTTTTGTGCACCCTGATCCTGGAACCACAAAGAACGCTAAGAATGGCTTTCGTCAGATCTTCAAATGGTGTTAGAGAGAAAATATCTGTGTTTTTAGCTTCAACCTGCAAAGAATGATGAAGAATGGACGCCTAGGCTTGATATAGATCAATTTGCAGTTGCAAACATCAATTAGGGTGTCCATATCCTAATTGGGGGAATCACCTCCAGGATTGGCAGTTAACAGAAACATCACCTATTTTGGGACACCTGGGCATGAAGAGGCCTTCAAAATATCTTAACTTAAGCCAACTTGGGCCTACTTTGACTTTAGGCGTCCAAGTCTTGAGAATTAGAGAAATTTTGGAGATTTTCATCTTTTTCTGTGACAAAGTGCCTTTGTTTGATCCCTGATTCCGGTTGCTTGATAGATCCTGAAGCCTTGATGACATATTCACTATAGAGTTGGATCAACACTGAAGAGATGTTCTTGGGAACTACAAACCCTAAAAACTGAATCTGATCATTCAAATTCTTGGGCACCTTTTCCCAAAAGGGTGCATTTTTCACCAGACAGTCAATTTCTCGAATGATTTTTCCATTTCTCCAATTTGACCTCTTGTGCTTTGATCTGCGATCACCAATGACTGACGATTCCCATGAACGTGCTAAAATGTTGAATGGAAAACCAATTCAATTCCGGAAAGGATGACTGGTATTGCACGTTCAAAAAGTTGATTCAAAGGGCTCAAAAGTTTGGACACCAGGCCAGGGGCACTTTTGACCTTTTGAGCTATAATTTTCACTTTACAACCTTTCACGAACAGTAGAGAGAGCACTTCACATGACCTTCTAAGACCTCAGATGATGGCGTCGACCAAAAATATGGCACCAATCTATAGTCACTTCTTCTCAGAAACACGTCCCTCATAGTTTGTTACAGCTTTAGCAAAAATGGCGTTCCAAATAAATATATTCAGCTAGAAATAATCACACCCAGGTTTTTTTTATATTAAAGTGCCCTCCAAGAAAGTGTAATGGGCTCCAAATTCGTCCATTCGAAGAAGCCAAAACTCAGAAACCAAAAGCCACGAAAATCAGAAAGAAAAACTCGTCTCTTCTTTCAAACTATCTTCCAACTCAACCTTCACACTATGAACCCAAAAACACTACAAAAATCTGCTAGGGTTGATTCATTCCACAACCCAAACACTCTAGGGTTTCCAAAACCCACGCCCAAAGGAGTTCGACATTCTTGGCAAGAGAAAATATTAATTCCAGAAGTATCAATCAAAAGAGCCCATTCTTTCTTTTGTATTCTTTTTTTTTACTTTCACCACAATAAAGTGATTTTTTACAGTTCCCCTTTTTAAAATATTTCATTTACTTTATGCACATTTTACATAATCACTTTATTAAAATGATTTAATTAATTACTTATGTCACCTTTTAAGACTAACTTCAACCTTAGGCAATAAGTAAGTAATTAAATAAATGATTCCCTATTTTCAACACTTGCCTTTGGGAATTATGTTGCACCCCAAATTAAAATTTTTGCTACACTTAGGCATTTTCAAGAAATGAGTAAAAGTCCTATCAAAATTGTCAAAAAAGGTCAAAATTGGGGTTTACATGTCTTGCATGAGGGGAAAAAACTTGAAATTTTCAAAATTTGACAATCTAGTTTTGCTCAGAGCGACCAAGGCTACAAAACCCAGATTAAGTTTTTTGGCCCTACTTTTTAGGAAAATTGCTATTTTTAGAATCTTTGTAAAAATAGAAACTTTTTTTTTGGGTTTCTTTTGAAACGGATGTTGGCAAAATTTTGTAAAAATAGAAAATTTCTAAAAACAGAAAGTTTGGCTTCTAGGGTCAAATTGATTTTGATTGGCTAAAAATACTTCCTCATCAAGCTAGTGCAGTCAGAATCACAAAACGATCAGTTTTGCTTTAGTGGGACTGTTCTGCTTTTTTAATTTCAGAAAGCATTTCAGGAGCTCCGAAGCCATTAATGGAGGTTAGTCAACTGCCAAGTATTAGATTCAAACATTCAAACACTGAACAGAAAATGAGAAACGATGGACAAGCACGCAGATCAAAGAATGGAGAAAGGAAGCTGTGAAAGTTGAAAAATGCGAAATTTTTTGCTAACACTTGAGACTCCAGGCAGCCCAGCTTAGTCTAAGCGCCCAAACACTCATGCCTTAGAAAAAATTTCATCTCTAGTGAGCAAGGCAAAGGCAAGCACGTCAAACGAAAGAGGAAGTTGAAATTTGCAAAATAAAAACTAACTATGCCAGCCATGGGCGCCCTAGGAGGAGATAGGCACCCAACTTTTCAAGGAATCAAATAATGAAATTAGAGTTTGTGCTCCTAGGTAATGTTGGTCAGATTCTTCTCAGCTCCGCAGTCAATCCAGCAACGTAGTCATCAGATCAACCAATCATCAAGAATTCGAGGTCAAACATAAATGTCACAACAAAGAGACGAAATGCAAACCATGAAAATAACCGAAAATATTCTAAGTCTAGGAACTCTGGGCGCTCCAGGTGGCCAGGGGCGACCAACCTTTTGGAGGACCTAATCCAACAATTAGGGTTTGCAAATGTGCTCAATCTCTTTAGGATTCTATCAGCTTCGCAGTCGATGTCTCCATTAGATCATCAGACCTGTTAATCATTGGAGAATCCAAATCAAGTTGAAGGCATAACATGGAGGTTCAAGTTTGAAGAATGAAAATCTTGCAAAAGTCTGGAGGAGTTGGGCACCCCAGAAGGAGATAGGCGCCCAAGCTTTTTGAGGCCTAAATGAGTGAATTTGCAGTCGACACCTCTAGCACGACTTCTTCAATTTTGAAGCAACTTTCTAATGAAACCATCAGCACATTCGTCGGAGTTGGCAATCACAGGATATTGAAGGCAGAACAAAGTTTAAAACATGAGCAAAATGACAGAAGTCAAAAGAAAAGTGAAAAATACAGAAGATAAACTAACTCTGGAGGAGTTGGGCGCCCCAACTACCCAAGGGCGCCCAAGCTTTTGACCCCCAAAATCAACTTTTCCGGAGAAGCAGCATTCAAAAGACCCCCTTCAGAATCAATCAGGCTATCTAGTGAATCTAACAGTCAGTCAATCAGATCAATCTAGCTCCCGGAATCAAGAATTCATCAGAAGATCAAAGGGAAACAAGCAAAACTTGGAGAACATAAAAATGGCTAACACTGGCAATGGTGGGTGCGCCAAAAGGAGATGGGCACCCATGATTTTGAAGGTCAAAATGAAGTTTTTAGCCAAAGTTGCCTCAAGAACAATCTCACCAGATTCGATCAAGCTCCGTGATGGATTATTCAGCTCGTCTGTAGGATCAATCTAGAGGCCAAAAATCAAATTCAAGCTGGGGTCCCAAATCAAGAAAAAGTTGAAATTATCAAAAAAATGACTAAGTATGAAGAAAATAGGCGCCTCCAGCCAAGAAGGGCGCCCAAGAAGCCATGCCTTAGCCAAATTTCTCAAATTTTCAAAATTTCAAGGAGAAGATAAAACATCCAAGTTCAATGCACAAGCTCAGGCTAGGGTTTGAAGGGTTTAAAGCAAAAGAAAGCAGATTTTCTCAAAGCCTCAACTTATTTAAGGATGTTTTGCCATTCATTGTTCATAATTTTTGCAGGTGGCGTCCAAGGAAGAGAAGAGGAGGCATAAAAAATTCTTCAATTCAGAATTCATGAGCCAAAGCTTGCTGATTTTTCAAAGTTCTTCATAAATTTCAACCAGCACACAGAGGAGCTTGCTTTTTCATGCTTTTTTCATCCAGAACATCAATTCTTTGAAGGAGGTCAAGGTTTTCAACTTTCAATGATCTGGGTCATCTCAAACTCATGATTCTGAACAATTTTTGAAGAAATTTTTCAAGTTGCAGCAGCTGCTTTTTTCATGCATGTCAAGGGAATCATCAAAATTTTCAAGATTTGATCATTTGGCTCCTTCTAAAACATACTTCTGAACAAAACCCAGATCACAGCTTTTTCAAGAAAAATTTCAGATTCTAGGGTTTGCTGCTTTTTCAATCAGCCTTCAGTATTTCCAACATCTGATCAACTGGGTTTATTCAAAACATGCTTCTGAACAAAACCCAGGTGGCAGCGTTTTTTTTCAAGAAAATTTGAAGAAATTAGGGTTTACTGCTTTTTCAGTCTACACTGAAAATTTTCAAAAACGGACAATCTGGGTCTTCTTGTAACGAAATTATGAACAAAACCCATATCTCAAAAAAAACTTGAAAAAATTTGTCCATTTGAAGAAGAAAAACCAGCAAGCTAAATTTAGAAAGTTGTGCAAAACTTGTCTAAATATAGGCGAGTTTACAGTCAATCTTCAAGGTTTTCAAAATGGAGTACACTCCCCTCGAGTTTAAAACCGAATCAACGCTATATCACGACTTCATCAAAACAGCTGAGATTGACTTGCACCATATCAAACCAATATTCAACCTACGAGCATTGGAAGATGCAGGCAACGTTGCAGTTAGGCACCTTGGTCACTCTAGACTACTTGCAGCAGCATCCATTTCTATTTCAATGCAGAGTCTGGAATTTGTAATTGCTTGCATCAAGCATTACAATCCGGCAACTCGGGAGATTCAATCGGTAGATGGTAGAGTGATTTGCAGCCTAAAACCAGACATGATTGAAAAATGCTTCTCAATACCACCTTGGCCTGAAAGTGTAACTATCTCAAAGGAAGAATGTGAAAGGGTATGGGACATGCATAAGGAGAAATACAGCAAGAAAGTTGCACAAAAGTGGATGAAAGAAAAACATAAAACTTTGCCAAAGAACATCGGGCGTGGGAAATTCAAGGATGAAATTGCTATAATGATCACCCTGCTCAACTGGATCATGGACCAAGAGGATGCTAAAAAGTTCCAACCCTGAATGTTCTATGTTATACCTCAGATCATGAAAAAGACAGAATTCTATGATTGGTCAACCTTAATCAGTGATAGCCTCCATCAACAAATAACTGAATACTTTCAAATTCCCAAGTTCCACATGGTCTCCTACCTTGTCTACCTAGTGGTCTTCCAAGGAAAATTCAGAGGGTTGAATACTGTGGGGTCTTTAAATGTACAGCATGTCTACAATTATTACCCTCAGCTGGAGTTCACAGTCATCACACCATTACAAGAGGGTAAACGAGGCTTTCCTGATGCATACAGTGCTAGACCTAGATAATGAGTTACACATACGCATTTCATCAACTGCCAGGGCAGCAATGGCCGAGTGGACAGATTGGTTTATTTAGTTTCCTACCTTCACCTACATCAGAGTCTACGGCTTCTCTAGTGCTCCACTCATGTTGCCGAGGTACCCATCAAATGAAGTTGTTTTCATGGAATTCCTATGGCAAGCATATGATGTCCACACTGTTTTGCGGAATAGAAAGAAGTCTGCCTTCAGTTTTCCATTTGGGTTGGGAATTTACACATGCAGATCGGCGGCAAATGCCAAGTCCATGGGTGATGAGTTGGCTAAACTTGGTCTCAAGCCATACAGCGAGAGACGATCATATGACCCTCATGGTGTCTTCGCATTCCGACTTGAGAAGAACTATGCTCATGTGCCCGCACTTGAAGATTTTTGGGCCAACTGCAAAGATGAGTTCGAGGTACGGAGGCATAGTTACAGCAGACTCACTCTCCATCAAATGAAATATTGCTTGTCAGAGGATATCGAGGGACTTTCAGATGATGATGGAGATGTACTTCTCCCAATGTACACTCGAAAACAAATTGAGCAACAGCCTCTTCCACAGGTCAACTGGGCCAACAAAGAAAACATCTCGGTGGAAGAAAGGACACGTCAAGTCATTGAGTACAGCAAGACTCTCTTGGTCCTCAAAAGGAAGAAATCCATTCTAGCAACAGAGCCTCCAAGAATGCAGTCATCACTTCCCTCTTCTTCTAGAGCATAGCCAAAGATGAAAGGTATAAGTCAATCTCAAGAAGGTGTAAAGGACAGCAAATCAACGAAGAACGTAAGGAGAAGGTTGGACTTCTCAAATATAGTCATACAGGAGCAGCCAACAATTGAAGCAGAAGCTCCTCCAGAAGAGTTTGTACCTCAAAAGGAAACAAAAGATGTGCCTTTAACACATGATTCTCCACCATTGCCAAGGTCTTCACCAATTCACATTGATCTAGAGGGTGAAGAAGATGCAGTTGCAACTGAACCTTCTAGGGAAGTTAGTAGAAATACCACAGCTTGGCTTGAGAGCTCCTTGGGAGGGAAGAGAAGAAGACCTTCATATCAGCTGAATTTTGATGATCTTGACAACGTTTATCAGGAAGCACCTAAAAAGAAAGCAAAGAAACAAGTTCACTTTCAGAGAAATCATGATGGTGAGATGATCATGGAGACTGCTACACCTCCTGAAGATAGAAACAGAGATGAAGTGGAGGTGGATGATTTCATAATGGTTAGGGCCAATCTTGCCAAGAGCACCAGGCATGCAGATGTTAGTTTGTTCAAAGTTGCATCTGAAACTCTTCAAGAAAGAGTGCTCAAAGATGGAGAAGACAAGGCAGCGCTCAAGGCTGAAATTCGGCAACTCAAGCTATACATTTCTAATCTTGTTCATAACACTCCACAGGCTATTCAGTTGCTGCCCCATGTTCTAGAGACACTAACTAATCATCAATAGTTGAGGCAGTTGGTAATACGTGGGAAACAAACACAAGAATGGATTGAAGGATTCATCATCAGAGGAAAAGAAATCTTGGCGCAAATGTTTCAGCTAAGGAACAATGCTCATAACTTACGCCAAGGGATTCAACGTTTTGAACAGTCAATGGTAGAGGTGAAACCTAGGCACGAAATCATCATTGCAGATTTGGGTATAGCTTATGGCTCCATGGTTTCAAAAGAACACAAAAGACAAATCCGTGCATCGAAAGAACATCACATCTTCAAGGTGAGAACCTATGAGAGGATATCTGAAGAGTTCATTGCATACAGACAAAGGGTGGTTGAGGCTCTTCTATTCATAAGTGAGTTTGTTGCAGAGATCCCTTCTCGGTGTTGTCATGATGATGGTTCCTACATTAGACTTGACGAAGTACAAGCCCAATTCCAAAATGTTGTTCGTGGCAGTGATGGCAACAATTTGGTTGGTGGAAGGATGAGTCACATTTCCATGATGTCAGCGAGGTTCAAGAAAGCGGCCAATGAGGTCGAAGATTTTTTAAGATCGATTGCAGATGGTGAAGAAATCCTAGAAAAGCGAAACTTTGATATAGATAGTATCGATGTACCTGATAAAGACACAGTTTCTAGCTTTTTGGCGGATGTGATCGAGATTTAAAGCAGCAATCATCTAGAAGCTTTCTTTTTGCTTTTTTTCTATTCTCGTCTCAATTCTTATCTACTCTTTAAAGAAGAGAAAGAAAACACAATGTAATAGTTGGCATTTCCTGTTTTTTATGCTTTCTTAGATGGATAGATGTTTATCTTCTTTAGTTATAGAAATAAAGCGCTTGCATGTTGGCAAGCTGAGTTGTAAAAGCAAGGGGATTGTAGGGTTCCCTACCTCTTGCTTGTCTATAAATAAGAGCGTTTGCTCATTGTTTTCTTTAACCATGCTTGTGATAACAAATTGCTGAGCCTATTTTGCCTGCAATTTGTTGGTGTTTAGTTGTTGTTCACTTTGTGTAAGAACAAGTTTGCAAGTCTCTTTTAGCTGCAAGTTCTTGTTCAGTGCATGTATCTTGTGTAATCTTTGTTCTTGAGATTTGAGAAATAAAGTTTTGTGCCTATTTTGCCCTGATATAATGTCTCAAATTTCCATTTATTGTGTTATACTTATATGATCTCCATTTCAGCTTGCATTGAAAGTGAGTAGATGTATGTTGGAAGAAGAGTTTATCTAAGTATTTTGTCAGAGAATCAAACTTTGTCCATTTCTAATTCTCTTGCTCTACGTTTACTCAAGAAATTAGAAACGTCATTAGAGTAGGCCAGTCGTAGTTGAAATTCTTAAACAAAAAATCTCAGCTACGACACTCGAGTTTTATAACCTTGTGCTCTTGGCTGAACCAAAAAGATAGGCAAATTAGTTCTAATTTACTTTCTTGAAAAACATCAGCAAAGAGGGAGCTTCCCCTCCTAATTCGAAGAGCAATTTATTTGTGCATAGCTGTCCATTTCTAATTCGCATTCCAAAGGTGCGAATTAAAACGCCAACAAATTAAAAATGCAAAGCGACATCCTGAGTGGCTAACGAGAAGGGGACATTACACCCTAAGCTTTGTGTTGGCATTTCAATTAGCACCTCTGGAGTGCTTATTGGAAACGGTCAGCTATTGCAAGTGTTATAGTATTGCTCCTTCAGATTATAGAGAGGAAGATCCCTCTTTGTTGATATATCGTAAAAAATTACTAAGGTTCCTATCTTTTTTACTCAACGGTAGGACACAAGGGTGCACAAACACAATGCGCCGTAGCTAAGCTTTTCTCTAGCTTCTATAGATCTTAACTACGACTAAACTAGCTTTTAATCTATCCTATCTCCCCAAGATAAACAGAGCATGAGGGCATAGGAGCGAGAATAGATTGGTTGGATCACTTGAATTTGTCGTCTCCTTAGAATATGGCCGAGGCTCTGAACTCTCTGATATACACTAGGATAAGGTTTTATGCAAGTGAACACTCTTTACGGTAAGTTGAATCTCAGACTTGCCAAGGAGGAGGAACCCATGTCCAAGGTATAGGCTAGGAAACAACTTACTAGAAGCAACAAAGTACGATGATATGGATATCAGAAAACTGTTGGCGTTTCAATTAGCACCTTTGGAGTGCTTATTGGAAACGGTCAGCTATTGCAAGTGTTATAGTACTACTCCTTTGCATTATAGAGAGGAAGATCCCTCTTTGTTGATGTATGTGTAAAAACGTACTAAGGTTCCTATCTTTTTTACTCAGCAGCAAGACACAAGGGTGCACAAACACAATGCACCATAGCTAAGCTTTTCTTTGGTTTATGCAGATCTTAACTACAACTAAACTAGCTTTTAATCTATCCTATCTCCCCAAGATAAACAGAGCATGAGGGCATAGGAGAGGGAATGGATTGGTTGGATCACTTGAATCTGTTGTCTCCTTAGAATATGGCCGAGGCTCTGAACCATAGTTACGGGACTCGCCCGAACTCGGCAAGTCGCACGCCGAGCACCCCTGGCCAAGTCCTAGGAGCGCAGGCGCGGACGCGACCGCATCCAGCCGCTTCCAGGCCGGACTTGCCGGATGCGCCACGTCCAGGAGAGTCCCGATCCCTGTACGCGGCCGGCGGCAGCAAGTGAAAAAGGCATTAAAAAAACATAAAATTAAAGTTTAAGTGTGTTTTTTTTTTGTCCTATATTATCTCCCCAACCCTAAAAGCAACCTCATTTCATTCATTTGGCAAAATAGGAGGAGAAGAGAGAGTTGTGAAGAAAAATAGGAGAAGAAGAGAGGGCAACCAGCAAGCTATTGAAGACAAATCCAGGGTCATATATCATTTGGGGAGCTTCCTACTAGCAAGGAGGTGCATTGAGAGCTCATTACCAGTGATTGGGAGGAGTTTGCATTGCATTCCAAGCCAAACCTAAGAGGTAAGTTTGATTTTAATTGATTTTTTTTGTGTTTTTTTAACAAATAATTCATTGTAATTTGTAAAATCATTGTTTTTTTGAGTTTGCATTTTTTTTTTACAAACCCTACTTGCAACTTAAATAATTTTAGAAACCCTACTTTTGCAACCACATTCATTTGCAAATCAAACTATATTATTATTTTCACAATGTCTCAAACCCCAGTCGGAAAAGACCCTGCTTGGAAACATGCTGAAATCTTTCCCGGAATGAAAAGAGGAGATGCAAAATGTAACTACTGCAAAACAATATATCATGGAGGCATAAATAGATTAAAATACCATCTTGCACGCATACCCGCCCATGATGCAGTGGGTTGCACTAAAGCACCCCCTGAGGTTGTTCGTGAACTGCAAGTGCAATTAGAAACTTTTCAAATGCAAAAAGAAATGAAAAAAAAACAGAAGCAGGAGTTGGCAAGTGTTGGAGTTGGACAGGGACTTGGTGTTGTTGGAGATGCTACTTCAATGCCTCCATTCTGTCCTAGTGATAGTGCTTGTGCTAGTGCATCAGCTATGCCTATGGGTACTCCTAGTGCTGGTGGCGTTGCTACTACTAGTGGTAGTGGCAGTATTAGCATTGGCCCTAGAGTTCGTAAATCTAGGGTGGACTCATATTTTGTACCACGCACTACTCCTGGTTCCCAACCGTCGCTTGAGAGCATGGGTTGGAACAATGATGCACATGATGCAGCAAAAAAAGCAATTGCAGACTTTTGGTACTACTGCACCATTCCCTTCCATGTAGCAAGGTAATTCTTTTTCGTTTAATTGTTTTAAAATTTATATATAAATTTTAGAATCTAGATGTATCTCATTATCGAATTCAAATTTAAAGTTAAAAACTTAAAACTTTTCATATTACAATACTTATGTAACTTATTAATTTATTTATGATATGTTTTAGGTCACCTTTTTGGAAAAACATGGTTGCTGCCATAACCATATGTGGGGCGGGGTTCAAAGCCCCTAGTGAAGATGAATTAAAGGGCCCACTTTTGACTCAAAAGGTGGCCGATGTGAAAGCACAATTAGAGGAGCAGCGCAAGCAGTGGAGGATGATTGGTTGCACCATCATGACTGATGGTTTGACCAATAGGAGAAATAGGACGCTGCTTAATTTCCTAGTTTCCTCGGAGGTAATTGTACTTCCCTCAATGCATTCAAATTTGAATTTGATTTAGTGATTAATAATTTAATATGGCTGATTTATGTTTTTTAATTTATTGAATAATTGGTTTTGCTTATTTTTTCAGGTGACACCGTCTTCATGAAGTCCATTGATGCTTCTACCCAATTCAAAAATGCCACATACCTGTGTGAGGCTATAGAGGAGGTGATAGTTGATGTGGGGGAAGAGAATGTAGTGCAAGTGGTGACAGATAATGCAGCAAATTATGTTGCTGTTGGTAGATTATTGATGGAGAGGCACCCTACTATATTTTGGACTCCATGTGCCGCCCATTACATTGACCTCATGTTGGAGGACCTTGGCAAGCTCCCATGGATCAAACCATGTGTGGATGCAGCAAAAAACATATGCAAATTTGTATACAATCACACATGGGTGCTTAACCTTATGAGGCAATACACGGGGTTGAGGGAGTTGTCTCGTCTTGGCATCACTAGGTTTGCAACAAATTTTATCACGATGCAATCCTTGATTCGGTCAAAGGCAGCTTTAAGGCGCATGTTTACTAGTGAGGAGTGGTCTTTCTCATCCTTTTCTACAAGCACTGCAGGGATTGCTGTGGCTGATTGCATTTTTGATGAGCAAGGGTTTTGGACACCAATGGAAGAGATTGTGAAGGTAAAATTTAATTCTTTATTATGTTTAAATTTTTAATCATATCTTACTTTTATTTGTTTATTTTCGTTCACACTTATTTATGAAACATGTTTGCACTTTGCAGTTTATTGAGCCCTTGCTAGTTCTCCTACGAGTTGCAGATGGGGAGAAGCCCACAATGGGCTACATATATGAGGGCATGGATAGGGCCAAAGAGGCCATTAGATCAGTCTATGGTGGAGTTGAGGAGAAGTATCGTCCCATTTGGGATATCATTGATAGATGGCAAAACCAACTTCATAGGCCCATCCATGCAGCCGCATGTTTCCTAAATCCGGCCTTCCAATTCCGCCGTGATAGAGCAGATGTTGCCCAATGTTACTACATAGATGGTGCAGGAGATAGATGCCTTCCCTAAGGCACAAGGAGACTTCTTTGCACGTCAAATGTGCAAAGATAGTAGGACAACATTACTGCCAGGTAAAAATATATTTAAGGGCATAACTTTCATCTTTTTATATTATAATTTATTATTAAATGTTGAACTTGAACTTGAAACTTGAAATGAGATTGATTTTGTTTCTTTTTCTCATCTCAGATAGATGGTGGCATTTGTTTGGTTTTGATACACCGATCCTGCAAAATATTGCCATTTGTATATTGAGCCAGCCATGCAGTTCATCTGGTTGTGAGCGCAATTGGAGTATGTTTGAGCACATACACTCCAAGAAGCGCAATAGATTGACAATGGAGAGGATGAATGACTTGGTATATGTTCATTACAACCTTCGGCTCAGATACAGGAAGCTTTTTGACCACGAAAAAACCCTGATCAGTCTAGAGGAGGTTGATCCACAATCTGAGTGGATCACTGAGGCTACAGATGCAGTCTTTAGTGACGAGGACCTTGATTGGGTGGACCAGGCAGAGAAAGAGGCCGAGGTTGTAGCCATGGCTGAGGAGGAGGCTAGAGCACGAGGAGACATAGCTATTGTTGGTGAGAGTGGCATGGAGAGTCAGACACAGGCAGAGACGATGGCTGCAGCTACAACATCATCCAGGACCCTTAGACGCCTTCGTACGAAGGATGCTGGCTCCACTATGCCATAGGGCATAGAGTCATAGACTTATAGTTATTGTTTTACTTTTGATATTTCATATTTGTATGGAACATTTGATGTTATGGATTTCATATTCCATGAGTTTTGTATACATTTGACTAATTTTATATATCTAAGTATGCTATTTCCTTCAGCAGTGCAACTACAATTTGTGTACTTTATACTTATGTGATCGTTGTATACTTGTGCATGTGATCAAATTTGTTTTTATTTGTGTCGTATTCAATAAAGGGTGCTTGGAACAAGTGTTAAATCCTTAAAAATCTCTAAATTTCTAGGGTTTTTTCAACTTTTTTTCATTTTGTCGAGTTTGCGCTGAGTCCGAATCCCGAGTCGCCGAGTCCCGAGCCGAGTCACCCTCGCCGAGTCCGAGCCAAGTCCGAGTCTCGTTACTATGCTCTGAACTCTCGAATATATGCTAGGATAAGGTTTTATGCAAGTCAACACTCTTTACAGTAAGTTGAATCTCAAACTTTCCAAGGAGGAGGAACCCCTGTCCGAGGTATAGGCTAGGAAACAGCTTACTAGAAACAACAAAGTACGACGATATGGATATCAAGATTGCTAAGGAGGAGGAACCCCTGTCCGAAGTATAGGCTGAAATCTAGATCATTAAACAACATCAAAAGATAACTATTGATGACAAAATATCCAAGTAGGAGGAACCCCTGTCCAAGGGGGGGATTGAAACAATAAGCTATAAACACAAGACGTTTGGAAGAACTCAAATCTTTTAGATCAAATTGCATGTGACGTTTCATGTCCTTCTTCAAGCTTTCTGAACGAATTACAAAGATTGGGACAGCAGAGGCACGAAATCATGCATAATTACAATCAACCAATTAACTCTCATCCAAGAGTGAACAAATAATCACTTTCAAACTTGTTGGCAACAATGGCGAAGCAATTTTGCATAGTAAGTAAAGGTTAACAAATAATCAGCCCAAGGCTCTTATTTATAAAACTCAAAGGAGTAGACAACCATAAAATCTCCTTGAGTTAACAATCAGTTCTTGCCAATCAGCAAGATTTATTCCTATGTCTAAAAGTAGGTGAGCAGACAGTTAACTGGAAATCTACTTCAGTTAACTAAAAACTAAACAAAGAGTGAACTGGAAAACTACTTCAGTTGACTAAAACTAAACTACAAGTGAACTTTATTACAAAATGTGCCTCCAAAATATACATCCACATTTAGTGGAGATCTGAGATCCACAAATTATGGAAGTCAAATTAGACATCCTTAATTAGTGGGATCTGACATGCATGATCTATGGGACGTGGAGTTAACTTGGAAAGGGGCATCAATTTAACTTCAGACTCATTAATGCTACTTTGGAGGGTAAGACATCCTTCTTGGGGTGCTTTACACCTCATCGCCACTGCTTAATAGTTCTTCTAACCAGGCATTGACTTCTTCTGCCTCTTGCAAACTGCTTTTGATACTCGATCTTCTTTGCAGCTGCATTATCTAGCTTTCTTGACATGGAATGTGGAAGGTGGTGTGGTAGTAACTGATGGCGGCTCTGTGTTTGGAATGACTACCTTTTGCATTTGGCTATCCATTGAACAATGATGTCATTTACGCCTTCCAAGGCGTCCATCTTGACTACGGGCTTCACTTGATGCATGTCCGCGTCGAGTGTTTTAGAAAATTCATGAAGTAGGACCATTTTGGTCTTGATTTCGACTTGAGAGTATTGTATTTTGAAAAACTCGACTATTGACTGTAAACATGGATATGTTCAAACAACTTTTTCTACAACTGCTAAAAATAGTCTGCCGAGGGGTAATTTTTATGAAAAAATATGAGACGTGGGTTTTGTTTAGAATAATTTTCTAAATGGACCCAGAACATCAAAAATCCTAAAAAATAACTTTTCCTCATTCATGCAAGAGCCCTTCGAGGCAGAAGTTTCAAAGGCAACAGAGGCTTATTTTTCTTGGAAAAATCTGACACATGGGTATTGTTGGCGCTTCAAAGCTGAACAAACCCAATTTTGTCTAATTTTTGAAATTCTAACTTTTTTCGAAAACCGTAAAAAATAGGCGCAGCAGGGCAACTTTTTCTAGTAAATCTAGCACGTGGGTTTTGTTGAATATGCTATGTTGATCATACCCAATTGGTTAGATCTGTGATTATCTGATGTTTTCTTAGACATGCAAGAAGTTTTAATACATAAGAGAGGAAAAAGACAAGAAGATTCGAAGTTATTTTTTGCCTTTCTGTAAAAACGTGCCTCTGGATACAATCTCTGAGAAAATATTCTTTTGTGCTGTTGATCTTCAAAAAAAATGAATGGTCAAAACCCTCTGTCAGATCTTGAAAAGACGTCTTGGAGAGCAAATGACTGTTCTTGATCTCCAACCTACAAAGACAAACAATGAATAATGATGTCCAAGCTTGATACATAATGATTGATGCCTAAATGCATCAAGTATGGGCACCAACTCATGATTGAGGAGTGATTTGGCTTGATCTAGAGTTCTAATGACTGATTTGAAGAGCACAAAGATATACTGAGGGGGGTGGTGGAGGGGGGGGGGTGAATTAGTATATCAACAACTTTTACCCTTTACAACCTTTATCAACTTCAAACTCTAACACAAATTAACTATGCAAGAATATCTCAATATGAACAAGTTGACACCAAGATTTTACGTGGAAACCCTTACGAGATAAAACCATGGTACAAATTATGTACTTTATGAATTATATAAACTTTTACAAAGAATGTAGGCACCAACCTACTTGAATCACCAAATATGTAGTTTAGTAGGCACCAACCTACAAAGAGCACCAACCCTTAATCCTGATTTAGTAGGCACCAACCTACAAGGAGCATCAATCCCTAATGCTGATTTTAGTAGGCACCAACCTACAAGGAGCATCAACCCCTAATGCTAGTTTAGTAGGCACCAACCTACAAGGAGCACCAACCCTTAAGGTTCATAAGCACCAACCTACCGGAGGTTCCAAACCCCACTTGCCAAGCACCAACGTAGCGAAGTCAATATTATCAAGAATAATACTCCACCTTCAATGTTGCTTCCTCAACAAATGATGGACAATTTTGCTCAAACAATTCCTTTCACCAAACTTTTTTTATGCCTTCACAAAGAACTTGTAGATATTATGCTCTTTTCAATTACTCACTTTAACCTTAGATTTGCAGACCTCTTCATAGCCTTCATAACGTCTTCATGAACTCCAATATGCTGATAAGAGATGCCTTAATATGCTGATCAAATTAACCTTGATATTCTGCTCCAAAACGACTTATGAAGTCTGCACAAACTGGTTATCAAATTGGCTCAATTGTCTTCACAAGGTCAGCCCAAAATGCTCATAAACCTTCAACAATCTGCTCATAGATCTCTACTTTTGATGTTCTATTTTGCTCAGCCTTCAACATCTACTTGTGTTCAAAAGATATATTTTTTTCTTCAACACACATAACTCAGCACTCTCTAATCTTCAGATGATGTATATTTTTTACACACTCACACATACAGCATGTGCTTGAATGATTTAATCTTTTTCACAAACAGCCACACTACTCCTCCATACACAGTATTCTTCTTAATCTGCAATTTGATGATATAGCCTTTATTCCCTTTCCCAACACTGAAAATCTTCAATCTCCATCAAAGGTGATATTCAATAAACATCCATGATTCAACACTCTTTACAACCTCTTTATATTCTGAAAATTCTTGATTCAATTCACTTGCTGAAGTTCAAATAATATAGCTTTTTCACACACCTACAGCACTCTACACCACTTTTCACTCAGCACTTAAATGATATTCATTTCATTGAAAAACACACCTCAATCTTGATTGGAATACTATTTTAAGTATCTCACTCAACCATTGCAACTTTTAGATTAATCGATACATGAAGCAGAAGACACGTCCCTCCAGATTTAAAAAAGAGGCAAACAAACACGTCTTCATTATTTAAAACATGACCGCTGCTTTGTGACCTTTCATTTAAATCGCTGCTCTAATTCTTCAAACTATTCTTTAAATATTCACATCTTTTCAAATTGAATGAAGCGTTGCCTTTTATTCTTTTATTAATTGCATCTTTTCAAATGATTACTGTAATCTAAGACTTTTGTCTTATTCCGAACTACCGTTTAAAACAAATCACATCATATACTCTAATATCAATTACTCATAATCTCCAATATACTTGATGTAGCCTATATCTGTCTTCTTAACTTGGCGGCAATGATAATACACAGAGAGTGATAGACTCGGATTTAGACACCCGATACAGAAACTATGTATATTTTCCATGATAGAAAAAAAAGAATCACGTCCTGCTCTGTTAATGACATATCTCTTCCATGACTATTTTCACAAGTCTCCTATATTTCCTTATAGTAGCAAATTAATATATTTACCATTGGTCCGATTATGGATATATTCCTTCATGTGGTTATTCACGCCCTTTGTTTTGTCTTGTCTATAACAAAGCCTTTAATAATGTAGACCGCAACTTATAGTCATGATGTGTTTGCGTATCTTACGTTAGTGCCAGATGTATTTCGATAATGTTCATTCTACGTGAGTGTAACATTCTCGGATAGATGCAAACGCGACAGCTCCCTAATAAATCTCGATTCAGATGTATTCAATAATTCCATGAGTTATGAGATGGTGTTCTGGCAAGAAGGCCCGATAATGTGCTTTATAATATGCGAATGTCAGAGATATATCGATAGAGACAAACGGCAATGTTATTCCTCTGGTACTGCTCTTACTCAACGCAATGTTATTTGATATTATGCATACTCCGTGATTGACCATATGCCTCGATATATTTAGGTGTCATCAACTATTCCTTACTAATATTTGCGCTGACCTCCTTGACTCCGACGTGATGAAGATTTGATGACTTTAGGTGCCCAATAAATGATTGCATAGAGCAGCTCCCAATATCCTTGATACTGGCGTTTATTAGAATGTGAAAAACTCACAACACTGAATACTCATAATGCTTTAACACTAGATCCAATAAGGCGGTGATTTTGTTTGCACATGAAAATCTCCAAATATATTTTTGAATTGAATCTCCACATAGACATCAATGACACAATTCTAACAATCTCTTATATGCCTTTGACATCAATGACAACATTTCCAACATGATTTCCACTGATTGTGGAATGTTTTAGCCAAGTTTGCCTCCAAAATCTCTAACTCAAGTCAACAAATTTCTCTTTGACTTTTTAGGTGTCCTTGAGTTTTGAACACTTTTTTCATTATTTTTCATGGTGAAGTGCCTCTGTTTGATCCTTTCTCCTGGTTGTTTAGTTGATCCTTAGCAATTGTTGATGGATCCGTTGTTGAGATGGAACTACTCTGAAGAGGTATGCCTGGGAATTGTCAGGTCAAAAATTTGAGTTTGAGGCTCCAAATTCAAGGGTGCCTTTCTTTAGCAGGGGCTCTTTTAGCCTCAAACTTAGCCGATTTCTTGACTATTCTTCGTTTCTTATCATTTTGATCCTTTGTGATTTGATATGATATCACCGTTGACTAACGAGTCTAATGATCTTGCTTGATGATGTGTTGGATAACCAGTTCAGTCCTGGAAAGGATGACTAGTTTCACAACTTTTGAAAGTCAGTTTTAGATCTTCAAAAGCAAGGGCGCCTTTCTTCAGCAAGGGTGCTTTTTCTTGACACTTAGCACATTTTCCAATGTTCTTCATTTAGTCTCCATCTCGGACGTTTTTTGCTTGATCATTGCCTCTAGCTGCTTGACAGGTCCGATGAGCGTGTTGTTGGATTGATCGAGAGGCTGAGAGGGAGCTAAACAAATGCCTTATACACAGCAACTGTTGATAACTTCATCCGGTGTTTTGAAAAGATGGGCGCCCCTGGCTGGCAAGGGCCCTTTTACCTTGAAGCTCATTGATTAGTCCTCCAATCTGCATGCTCTGTTGATCAACCATTGTTGTCGTTTGATGTGTCTTGCAGGCTTGCTGACTGGTTTGTTGCGAAGCTAGATCGAAGTTGGAGAGATCTCACGAAGGTAGCATTTCTCAAGAAGTGACATCTTCATCATCTTATTCAAGGGCGCCTTTCTTCAGTAGGGGTGCCTTTTTCATGTCAAACTGCCATTTTGGATGTTCCATTTTGGATGTTCCTCGGTTGCAACATCACCACACTCCGTCGACGTTTGCCGGTGATCACTGAATCAAATGATCTCGCTGAATGTTTCATTGGAAAGCGAGCAGGAGTACGAAGAAGATGACTGCTTCAAATGAATTTGATAACTGTATTTGACCTCTTAAATCCAAGGTCGCCCTTGGCCAACAGGGGCACTTTTAGCTTGCAGTTTCATCATTCCTTTGAAAAATCTTATCTCTTCACGTCTCACGTTTGCCGTGTAGCTTGACTAATTTGAGCGTTGTCATTGATGATGCGAACGTGTGCATCTTGGCAATCACCTTCACCATGTTGCGTGTACGGGTGTTGGAAAAATGGCTAAAGCATTTGACTGCCCAACCTCCTCTTGGTAGCAAGGTGTGCATTCTCCAGACTTAGCCAATTTTTAGCAATTTTCACTTTTGAAAATCCCCTCCATCACAGAGCATCTTTTTCAGCATTTCTGCCATGGATTCTTCATTGAAGCTTTTGAGGCTTAGCTTTCAACACCTGGTATTGGCCATTCTGCCATTAATGGCTGCGAAGATCTTAGCTTGCTCCCTAAAAAATGAAAATAGACCCACCAAAATAAAACATACTTTTTGATGATTTTGACTTGACCAATGTGATCGTGAAATCAGTTTATCCTATCAAAATCATTTTCAATCATTTTTGGGAAGGTCCTATTTTTAGGGGTTTTCCTAAAAATGGGGGTTTGAAACCCTAATTTTCAAATTTTCCAAAATTTGCAAGTATCTTCCTTGACACAAACCCACGAAAACCCTATGTTTGGTTTGACCTAAAACATACTTTTGACAATAATTTTACATGATTTAGCTCAATTTAAGCAAAATGTCAAAAATTTATTTTGGGTACAACACTTTGGAAATGGGTTTGGCATCTCAAATGCTGGCCTAAGGTGACTGCTTTCACGTGGCTTGCAACTCTTAATAATTTTTTTCATTATGACGATCTTCAAAAGCATGGGATTGTTGGTCTGAATAGATGTATCCTATGCATTTAAGTAGAAGACTCTAGAAGACATCTTCTCTTGCATTGCCTTTTATCACTTTCCTTCACCAATTATGGTGTGATTTGGTGTGTATTTCATGGAATAATTATGAGACTAACCAAGACTTTCTTGTCAATCGGGTTTGTCCTTCTTTGAAGCAAAAAGCCCTTAATATGTTGCATGATATTGGTCCTGGTCTAATTTGCTAGAATATCTAATAGGACCGTAGTCAACAGATTTTTAATGATACTACCAAGCATGTATGTCAAGTTTGGATAGAATAATGGCTAATCTATAAGAAAGCTATCAAGTTTGGATTCAAGATTATCAAGCAACTTCTTGGTGGGAATTCAACATTTTTATGAGACTTGATATTTCAATAGCTTCTCCTTCTTATGCTTTCAATAGTTCTCATGATTCTCAAATCACTAAATGGGTTCCTCCTCCTCCAAGCTTGGTTAAAATCAAAGTTGATGGAGCTTGAAAAGACAATCATAGAAATGCTAGCATGAGAAGTTCTAGTTTGTTGGTAGTCTTGGTGTTGCTTCTAATAACTTTTTTGAAGCTATGGCCATTTTCAAAGCTTTTTGAGAAGCTAAGATACATCTTTCTCATATTTTCTAGAACCTAACTCTAAAATTTTGGTTGATCATTTCAAATATAAGTCTTCCTCATGCTTCTAGCAGTGGTATTTGAATGAATATAAGAAAGACATCAACATCCTCATTCAAAGTTTCAATGATGTTCAGTGGAGCCATACTACAAGAGAAGGAAATCAAGTTGCTGATCTTTTGGCTAAATCAGCTTCAAATTGGAAAAATATCAAGGTTGATATTGGAAACAATCAAGATAGATCTATATGGGATTTGAACAAAGCCTTTAGTGACTTTGTGAATGTTGACTACACCGCCTCTCTAGATTCATGATTCCTGCTAGTATGCTCCTTGTTGGAGTTTTGGCTCTTACAGTGTCTTTCGTACTAACTTTGTTATTCCTATTGTTAATTGGATTTCCTTTTGGTCCACTTTTTTTAGCATAAAGGCAAAAATTACTTCTAATAATCACAACATAAACAATCTACAAGGTAGCAAAGGCTTATACCTTGTCTATGGGGTTTGGAGGGTTCCTCCTCTTATACTAATTGTCTATCTTTAGTCCATTTGCATTTTCAAGATTTTTTGGAATTGGTGTGCCAAGAGTCTTTTTAAGACTACATAGACCCACTTTCTAATCAATTGTTATTTTAATATATTTGTTTCCTTAATGTTAAAAAAATTGGTTGCAATTGAGACCATATATTGTGTTATGTCTAGATATTGATCACCACACATGTTCCCTAGAGGTAGTTAGTTGAGACCAATATTGGGTATTTACTATATAACAATAACTTGCTTGATCAATGCAGCATGTGTTTGAAACTTGTGGCAAATTTTATTGTTACCTACTTCTCTATAGGTCTTAGCAGAGGTTATATATTGAACTGCATTACATTTGGAGACTTCTAACTTGTTGGGGATTGTAACACATTACCAATGCGCTTGTATGCTATGCCAAGGTGGTGCACCGATTTCCAATGGAAATCATTGGGAAAAATATTTAATATTTATTTTTGGAGCCAAACATCCTTATCACCCTACTCTAAGAGCATGAATCATGGAATCAACCACCACATTATTTCCTATATAAGATAAGTCCAATATGATTTGAGGACAAACCGAACAAATCAAAGACAAAGGAAGATGATAGAAGATAGAGATTAGAGAGAATTTGACTAAGAGTCTATTAAGGAAAAAATACATTAAGTAAAACCATATGATATGCTATGATCTATTAAAACTCATGGCTTATGCCTAGAAAATGTAATACAGCTCTTTGATAAATAAAGTAATATCGTTTTCCTCCTATAATTTGTCATTTTACAAGAAAATTAAATAGGGTTTAGATACATAAAGAAATCACATTGGCTGCAAGGATAGATGATCCTTAATTGGACCCTTCGACCTTCACTCCATTACCAAGGGTGACCTCACGAGAGATCTCAATGCTTCACCCTTGTGAGCATCACTTAGATAAAAAGAATGTCAAGAGGACAATTCATAGTTGTGAGCAATGGGTTCTTGTGAACTACCACTCATTTAATATGGTTCAATGTAGACACAAGCTTGAAAAATTATATAAAATAATTTGATACAATATGGAAACTCAACTTGCATTAAACTGAAGAAGATAGACTTAGAAGCTTCAGACATTTCATTACACTCATTGAAAAATCTTGGACCTCTATCAAGTCAATGACTCCAAGTATATTCATTCTAACAAATAATTTTATCTAAGAATGTAAACAAATAGTGGAAGGCGATGAGTTGATTTAATGTAGAAACCCTAGTTTCCCCCTGACACTGCTCTTGACTGATTTTTAGGTTTTTTCTGAAGGTTTTTGGTTTTTGTGATTTTTTTGTGTTTTTAATGCAATTAATGAACAGTACGGCTTTTGCAGAAAATTGAAATAAATTCAATAAATATTCTAGATCTTCAATTTGCTTGAGGAATACAATAAGAAATGAAGGCGTTTCCTTTATTAATCAAATGATCTCCATATAACAATGATCTGCTAACATGCAAGAATTAAATAACAATATTTATATTGAAGAAAACCTGTTATTTGCTGGTACGGCTGAAGGTACAGAATTGTACGGCAGAAATAAATGCTTGGTCTTTCTCCAGTCTGATGATTCCCAATGTTTCTAGCAACCCCCAGCGCCTCCAAATGGTGTATGAATGTGATCTGAAGATAGGCGTATGAGTCAAGACAAGGAGCACGTCTTTATTGCTGGTACGGCCTGACATAAATGTACGGCCTGTCAGATCTGCATTTAATGCTGTACGGACTTCTCCCAATATCAATGTTTATGTCTCTGAGATGGGCGCCTTGATGAACAAATAATGTCTGGATGAAAACTCTGAAGAATCTCTGACAATAAACAAACTGTGAAGCTCTGTAGTTTCCTCTGGATAAGAAAACCTCTGTTGGCAATAGATCAAGTGATATTGCACACTCTCTGAATTGCTTTCCGCTAGAGATGGCTCGTTCCCCAAGGAAGTTGAACACGAAACCCTAAAGTCTCAAGCTCAGATCAATTCATCAGTTTCTCAAAACTCAATAATCACATAATGGCACAATTACCAATGCAAAACCCTTTATCTTTCACAAAAGTGCGATTTCCACCATAATAGGGTTTTAAATGATATTTGACTTTTTAACTCTTTAATTTCTCCATAGTTCTCCGTCAAATATTTTATAATATTTTAATAGTCACTTTTGGCCCCTTCTGATGATGGGCGCACCCTTCAAGGCAATCACTTAAGTTATAATTTTTAAAATTATAACTTTATATTATAAACATTAATTAATTAATATTTAATCAATACGATCAAATATTAATATCTTCCTCGTTTCTAACCCGATGACTGATCCGTCTGATGCTGACGAACTCTGAAGTGATTCCTGATGCCGAGCTAAATCAAGTAAAAATAGCAGTGGTCCCACATCGCCCGCCAGAATCGCTAAAAATAGCAATTTAAATAGTCTCCCGATCGGTTTAACTAAAGACAACCGACAAACTCGATCGTTAAGTCTAAGGACCTCTATCAAGTCAATGACTCCAAGTATATTCATTCTAACAAATAATTTTATCTAAGAATGTAAACAAATAGTGGAAGGCGATGAGTTGATTTAAGTCCCAAATAATTGAGCCTTTTAACCTCACTTAAAAATGATGACAAGTAGCAAAAGACAACTACCCTATGCATAGATTAGATTTAATGTTGGTAATACCCCGTATTAATCCTCATTGGTTGATTCTTGAACATTATCAATGAATATTCTTGTGTCTTTTTATATAGTGTTGGTTGCAGGTCTTGGAAAGGATATGGCACATAACATTATTCAGAAATGATTAAGACAAATAAAACTAAGCATGGAGCAATGAAATAACTGGATATAGAAAAGGGGATTGCATGAAATAATCCAATTAAAATGAGCAAAATCTTGCAAATTGCATGATGGGAATAACAAGTAAAAACTGCCTCAATCACTTTTTTCGACAAGCATGAATGTGATTCAATGAAAATTAATTCTACAAGACAAATAAAGCATATGAAAAAATAAGATTATATTGTAATATACATGAGAAAACCAATAACCCAAAAATTGAATAATATGATATTAAATAAGTAATATTTTCATACCTCTTTGTTTGGAGGTGTGTATCCCGCCATCTTTGCATTGCCGAAAAACTCTGGGTGACTCACATCTATGTCATTGTGACTACAAACAGCCATCCAGGCATGACTGATGTTAAACCACAGCATGTCCTCATATACAATCTTAACAAGGTGTACAAAAGCTAGCATGTTGAAACATAAAAAACTTAACAAAAAAATGGTCTTACAACAAGCAAAGCAATATTAAGTATAGGAATCTATATTTATAATAAAAATTATAGAAAGATAAGAAAATGATGAGCATTTGAAAACCACGAGAGGCCTTAATATTGAGTTCAATAGGTACACAAAAAGAAAAAAATTGTCACTCAAATAACAATTATAATAAACAATGTATTCATTTTCAATTTTAAGATGCAACGTATTCTTGAAAAGTTTCATAAAGACTGAAAATCATATTGTTCAAACATAGTCATGGCAAGGTGTAAATATAATTACCTAATGAATTAGAAAAAGACAAATACGGCAATGCCAAGCCTTTATGATGACAGCTAAAATTTATTTAACACCAACACAGATGATCATATATACCACATCAATCAATCAAAGTTACAACAGAAACCATATCAAAAAGATCATAACAATCCCCAATAGCCAACCAGAAATATTACACCAAAAATGATTCAATGTTGTTATGAAAAGATACAATTATGAATGGATAAAAGTGACCAAGTCAGGAAAAGAACACTCCTTAAGAAGTTAGACTAAAGAAGAATCACGGAAAACCATGAAGTCATGCCAGCCATAACTAAGAGAACAATGTACAATTAACCATGTGATCCATACACCAAATGGTTGTGCCAGAAATGTTTTTAAATTTTAATTGTATTGAAAATGGCTATCTTAAATTTCTTTTGGAATTCATTGTTGATGTGATCTGGCTTAAACTGTAAATATAAGGCTGTGTAAACTAAAAGACTGCCAAAATAGGTTCAACATCATAGTTTTGCGGCTTTGCCTGTCAGAAAATCTTTGCTACTAATATGGCAAAAGCATATACATTACATATTAAAACGATAGATAGTGTGTCTATCATATCTCAATCACCTTAGAGGTGGTTGATGCAATAGGATCTATCTAAGTCAACCTTCAAACTATAGGGGAAAGGCAACCACAAAAACAAATAAACTTGAAAAGGAAGACACTAAATGAAAATCAGTATTGAAAATTAAAAGGAATAAATTTAGAGAAGCAACTAGCCAAGAGAGTTATTACCTAGAAAAAGATGCAAGGCACATAAATATAATGCTAGGAGCAATGATGAATATATAAATATAATGTCTTAAAATGCAAATTCAATGTGACGGTAGATAACGAGATGACATTAATTAGCTCTCAACAAGGAGCCTTATAGAGATACTTCATCCTTATGGACAACTATGAACACAAAGAAACACATGTAAAAGAAATAAGCTATGACAATCATGGTGTAGAAAGTATGTATCCAAATATGTCTCCAGACAACAAATGAAGTTTTAAACATCAAAAGATTTTGAGGCTAATATATAGTATCAACATTGATACCAGCGTTACCAAACTCATTTTAAACTACATGGACTCTCCTGGCCAAAAGAAACTTAAAAAACTAAACCCTAAATTGACTTAAAGTCACCTAAACCTAGACTTAAAATAATATTCAAAATGACACTGTAATTTCTCAAACTATATATTTTGGCAACTTCACAAATTTTCAGTATGAATGCATGAACTCTAGCACTCTCTGATCACCAAGATCTCGAGATGGGCAGGGTGAGAGCATATGGTAGCTAGAATGCAAACAATAATCAAATTTATTTCATTTACTGGCGACAGTCTGAATGGCTAAAATGCATGCAATGACAGATTATGAATGATTAATAATCAGCTTTGGCAGCAATGCACTAAGTTCCAATGCAATATCCATGAAGGGAGCTAGTGGCAATGCCTTCCAAAGTCTATTGAAAACTTACAATATCAATGTTTGCATCAGTCTGGCAAAGAACTGCAAAAATTTCAAAATAACCCATTCAACTCTTTATGATCAGCAATATCAACTTATTCAACTGCTATTGTGAATAGTAAATAAACTGTGCCTCTAGCTACAGCAATAACCTATACCACAATGATATCAATGAAGCTGATTTAACTTACAGAGTCCTAATTTGCAGCTGATGCAGTGGCAATTAAATGAACAGCCTCTTCTTATGGCAATAAAACCCTTCTACAAAATAATATGATTTATTGATAAAATGGTATGGCTGGCAATACAAGGTCCGGCTGGCATAATCATATAGTATGGCAGCTTTGAAAAGAAATACTTAAACCTTGAAAGGCTGTGATCCCCCTTTTTCATGTTTCAGCAAATAATTGAAAATCCAAGCATGCTATGAATCAATCCCTTATTTACCATATAATAATTTAAGACTTCCCTATATTGTTCTATAATTTTATTGTATCCAAATCGGTCAATAGCAACTTTTGTATTCATTTACAGATAACAAGTATCAGTTCACTCGATAACTCCAGGCCACCTCATCCCTTACACATTAGGTGCCAATCCCCACTACGACTTTGCGAACCTCAAATAATATTTTGTCCTCTTCTAGTACCTCTCATGGCTTGGTGTGCAATTCAAGGATTTCCAACATAACTTCCAAATTTTTTATAGCAGTTTTGGCAACTTTTAGCTCTCCTTGACAGAATTTTTGGATGGTTTATGGGTGATTTTCATGTTGGGGGTGTGCAGAAAAAGAAGCCAACCACAACCAATGAACATATCACATGAGAGCAATCCACTGGAGGGGTTCATCCCAAGTTTTCAACAAAAAAGGTTGATCACGTCGCAAAGGTAGATTTTAATCAAAACACAAGGGTTGAAACTGTAATGTCCCCTTTTCAAGCATAATTGGTTTGTGAACAATTAGTCTATTTTCCGAGTTTTCCCGTAGGCTAATTGGTGAGCAAGGGAGAACTCCAAAGTTCTTGAAAAGCACAAGATTAGTCAAGCAATGGTGTTGTTCATGGCAGTGTGTTCAAATAGTCACATGGTGCTAAAAATAGTTCATAAAAGTCCCCAAGTTGCTTCAATTCATCATCCAAAGTCCTCAATGACATCGGTGTCATCAGAATTTCATATTTGTCTGATTTTGATGCTCTCTGCAACCTGGGTGATTTATTTCATTAATTAAATAGTTATAACTTAAGTTGTCCTAAGGAGGAAATGTTAAAAAGGCAACTAAGGTATAATTATTTATTTAGAAGTATTTTAAGTTGTGCCTACAAGGGGACAACTAGACACAAGGGGGTCCTTTGTACATAACGAATTATTTAATTTGAAAAAAGGGTTTGTGGAGGAAAAAGGGAGATTATTATTTTATTATCATTTTCTCTCCAAAATCTTGTAAAAGGAGGTTCAACTCTCATTGTTGAGATTAGCCATGTTATGATATTTGTTTCTACTTTAGAGAGAACCTGTGTTCATCTCTAATTTCCTTGAGGACGAAAAACCCTCTTGAAAATACTAATTTCAAGGATGAAAACCCCCCTAGCTGGTTTGGGTGGCTTCATACAGAGGTCATAGTTGAACCTGCATGTGTAGTTTTAGTTGATTGATTCAAAGATGGACGTATTCGATGTGTTTTCATGAGTTGTTTTTGTTTTGCTGATGTTATTGGCTGTTGAGTTTGATGAGTTTTTGTAGTTTGGCGGGGAGGCCGCACCACCATAGTGTTGAGTCATACCTACAGCTGGGTGTGAGGTTTTAGAGGATCAAGTGCTGCCTTTCTCTCCAGTTTGATTGACTCTTGGGTGGCAATCAGCCTAGGTGATCACATTCCTATCATTTTTGGGCCAAACTTTTGGTGTTTGCATGGTCTAAAGGAGGTCATACATCTCACTTAACATGTTGTATCAGCCATTAAAACCTTGTTTCAGATTTGCACATGCTCTAGTATGACTGTCATTCTGTGTTCAGATGTCTTACAGTGTTTTGGGATGAAATAAACATTTAAGTAGACATTTACTTCCTTATACTCTAAGTTACATTTCAAATTTTCATGTCTATACTTTTAGGATGTTTGAGATGGGTTCGGATCTCTAGGATTCACAATGCAAATTCCAGTTTTTGGAGGATCTTATAATTTTTCAGTCTTAGTCAAATTTCAATAATCAGCAGTTTTCAATGTGCTCTCAATGTCCATTCAATTATGGTTTGATAGTTTATCATCAAAACCGAGTGATATCAGACCTGCAATCAGCTTCTAACATCATCTATTCTAAGGTATACCTTCGTTGGGTACTTGACTAATTTGTTATCTATGCTGTTTGGTTTCAGTTGGGTTGTTGCAGCAATCTTTATTTGTGATCAGAACTTTATACCAGCATATATCAGCATTGTATCTTACTAAATAATGTTTTGTGTTGCATTGGATATTTTGTAACTGTTTGCCTACGGAATGGGATTCAAATCTTACGTACTACTGGCAAACTAATCATGTGCAGAACATAGGATAAAACAGTAAACTGAAAGATATCATATTTGAACACCAGAAACTTTATTCATCATCAGAAATATCATGTACAAAAGAGTATCAGCATTGCTTGACAATATAACCATCGGCACATAACTCATCACTCATAACTCGTAACTATCTCCCGACTATCCAACAGGCTACATATAACGTTCGGCAGTGGTTAGATAACCAACCGACACGACGTTTCATAACAATATTAACATTAATCCGAACATGAATTCTCGAAAGTACATGACATTATTATTCTTTACTAATCTATAGTTTTATTAGCAATTGGCCGACTACGACCAAGGCCGACTACGGCCGACAACAAAGTAAAGATATACGACTAACATCATTACCCCCACAAAAGAAGTCGTCTTCCAGACGACGTACATATAGCAAGACAAGATCAATGAGAAGTAGGGGGAAGGGAGTGCGTCCCTGGATGCACAGATGACGTCGGAGTAGTAGAAGAATGCTCCGCTCGCAGTCGCCTCACCTCCTCGGTACGTGTGCGAAGCTGCCGATCTGCCAGTATCTCCCTTTCCCTCGCCGCCTTCACCATATGGGTTGCCTCCATCAGTTGGCTTTATGCCTTCTCCGCCTCTGCACTCTTGGCCGCCAAATCAACATCTTTTGCAGCCAACTGATCCTCCAAAGTTTTTACTCGCTGCTCCCATGCTGCCTCTCTCTGTTTTGCTTCCTCCTCCAAGGCTGCCACCCGAGGCTCCAAGACCTCCAATCGAGCTCCCCTCTCACTGGCAAGCCGAGATTGTTTGGCCAAGTCATTCTGGATGCTCTTTATGGTAGCAGCGGACTCGTCCTTAACCCTCTGCAAGAGTCTATAGGCGTCCACTCTTCGTGATACCGCTACCTCAGTAGAAAATACTTGGCGTTTCATGAGAATAAAGACATCCCGAAAGGCAAGCTCTATGTGATATAAGCTCTCCAGGACCACGGCGTCTCGCCCTACTAGTCTCGGTGGTTGACCCCGCCAGGCTCTCATCATTGCAGGAGTCTCTCCTGCTGGCCACCCCTTGCCAAATATCCGTGTGAACTCAGCCTCACACCCCATCTGTACAAATCCTCGGATGCGCTGAACTTCCTGGCCCACTAGAGGAGATCGGCCAATCCTGAGGTCTCTGGAAACCTGTCCCACTCGGATCATCAACCTGCCCATATGCTCTAGCTCCTATACATATCGTTGCACCGTGCCTACTAGGTCTGAGGGGTCTGGTTGTGACATCTTTATGACAAATCCCTCCATGGAGTCACCCTCGTTCTCCTCATCGTCGAGAGGTGTACAAGGTTTCGTCTCCTCCTGGGGCGGTTCCCCGACTATCTGCTGGGGCTCGTGTATGGCTATCTCTGGTGCCTCTGCTATGCTAGCGTTCAGGGTGTTCAAGTGCATCCTCGCCAAGTCTGGCCGTCTCATTTTGCTGAGTGTGAACGACTGGACCTTCCTCATCCCCTAGTCCCTCCGAGGGACTCTTCTCCTGTTCTGGCTGCTCGGCCACTTCCAAGGTGAGGCCTACCGATCCCAACTAGCTATCAATCTGGGCTACCCCAGGTGCTCCTGGGGCTGGAGTAGACTCCTCAGTGGCCGCCATCGTCCCCCCAGTTCCTGCTGCTGAGGTTGCCACTCCTGACGCTGCCGATCCTGGCGGTGGTGTAAGGGAACAGGCCGCTGGCAATATCTCGACCGAGGCAGTGGACCCTGCCGATACAGTGACTGCCCCCTGTGATGTCGTGGTGACAAGTGGTGCCCACCCTGGCGATGCACCTGGTAGTGAAGCAGCTACCCTCAACATTCGCCCGGCTCCAACTGGCGAAACAGGAAGAGTGAATGTCATTGAGTGTGTGTTCTTCCTGGCTGGCAATGCGGGAAGAGTAAACCCTGTCGGCTGCAACAATGGTATGTCAATCTCGCCTGCTTCCTGACCCTCGATGGCGACGGACACCTCCCCATCGGTCGGTGGACTAGACTCGGAGGGCGAGGAAGATAAATCAATGGGCTCCTCCCTATCTGATGCATCACTCTGCTCCAAGGTCTCCTCTGCTGATGTTTCCTCTTCCACCAACGCCTCCTTTTGATTCCGCTTCTTTCCTGAAGCTGTGCCCTCACCGGCTTGCTTCACTTTCAGTTCAGACCAGTAAAATACTGTCGGCAACCCAGGATCCAGGTGAGTAAGTGGCCGCAATCGACCCCAATTTCCCTCGGGCACCTGTGTGTGAACGGCATCGAGAAAGAGGGCTATAGCATGATGGGTCATGTAGAAGGCCTTATGCCTCTGCGCTAAGAAATCCCTCATCCGCTCTGTAAGTAACCTCGCCCAGTTGTACACTCGGCCGACGCGGAGTCCGACCATGTAATCAACCATCCATATAGCAATGTCCGACGCTCGGCTGGCACCTGTGAGTCGGCATTTCATTAGGTCGAGCAAGCACTTCCATTCTGTTGTTGCCAAGTAGTTTTTTCGGAGACCTCTGTTGCCAGCACTCCATATGGTATTCTGCTCCTCCGCTGTCAAATCACTTCGACACACCTGTTTGACCAACAATTCCTTGTGTTCCTGTGTCATCCTCTTGGGTTTGTTAACCCCTATTCCCGAAGCTGGGACGCCAAACACTCGCTCGAAGTCCTGCAGCCAAAATGAAATGGTCACTCGGCAACCTCTGTAATCAATCACCGATTTGTGCGTATGCCTGCAATAGTTGTCCACCATCGCCTTCAGCCAAGGCTCAAACTCCTGAGAATTGAAGAAGGGCACTAGCACAGCTTTGTCTACCCGAGCGTGCCGAAGCACAACCTTCAGGGAGTGGTCGTCAAGAGTGCTTCGCCACCACTGTTTGCACTCGTTGCCAGTCAAGTTCTCCCATGTCATCGTTTCATTATCAGCGTCCATCCTCTTTCTTTTTCCAGCCGAGGCTACCTTTGGCTTGTACTGCACAGCCTTCTTGCCCTTGTCCATCTTTCTATCAGTTCGGCGATTCCAACCGATTTTATAAATCTCGAGACAGTTGTAGAAACTACCGAAGTTATCAAAACTGCCGAACTAATCAAAACTGCCAAACTTATCAAAACTGCCGAACTGATCAAAACTGCCGAACTTATCAAAACTACCGAATTGATCAAAACTGCCGAACTGACCAAAACTGCCGAACTTATCAAAACTGCCGAACTGATCAAAACTGCCGAACTGACCAAAACTGCCGAACTTATCAAAACTGCCAAACTGATCAAAACTGCCGAACTGATCAAAACTGCCAAACTGACCAAAACTTCCGAACTTATCAAAACTGCCGAAATTATCAAAACTGCCGAAATGATCAAAACTGCCGAAATGATCAAAACTATCGAATTCTGGTAAAAGCTGGAATTGTCGTACGCCTTGGAGAAGTGACTGAACTTGAGATGGCCGTACGATCTGGCAATTTTGAGAAATTTTGAGAAATTCGTACGCTTTGCAAGATCTGTGAAATCCGTACAACTTGAGAAATCCGTACGATCTGGCAATTTTGTGAAATCTGTACGCTTTGAAGGATCTATGAAATCCGTACGACTTGAGAACTTGATGAATTTCATACGGCCTGGCAACTCTGAGAAATCTGTACGGCCTGGCAATTCTGAGAAATCCGTACGGCCTGGCAACTCTGAGAAATCCGTATGGCCTGGCAATTCTGAGAAATCTGTACGGCCTGGCAATTCTGAGAAATCCGTACGGCCTGGCAACTCTGAGAAATCTGAAAAATCCGTACGGCCTGGCAATTCTGAGAAATCTGTACGGCCTGGCAACTTTGTGAATTTCGTACGACTTTGAGCTTCTGTAAATTCCGTACGACACTAGGCTCTTCTAAATTCCGTACGATTTGAGGATTTAGTAATTGATGAAAGCGCCGTACGATTTCCTTCTCTGTGCTTGACCTGCTGAATTCGTACGGATTCCTGTGTTCTCTTCTCCCCTCGTGATTTTTGTGTATTCTGCCCTTTTGCCAATATATCATTGGTTGTACGAATTCCTCCTTAGCTAAGTTTTGGCGACTTTTTATTTTAATGTTTCCTAACTTGATATTTCGCCATACTTTATTCCCCTCGGCAGTTTTCTCCCCTGGCCGTACGATTGGGGTTTTTGTATTTATTTTAATTCCAACTTTATTTAATTTGAGCACTTTCTCCCTTAGACGCCCACTTCTTCTCATGACTGCTTGTATTTTAATTTTTCGCATTTTAATACTTCTTTTCTTGGTGTCCAAGTCATTTAATTTATTATTTAATTTTTTCTCCTTTCTTTTACTTTCTTTTCTGACTACCTTCACATTTCTTTTATTTTTTTCTTTTTTTTTCTTTTTTCTCCATTCGCCTTGTTCTTCCTTATTTACTCTTTTATTTTCCTCTATTCTCTGATGTCTCATAGCTTTTTTCCTTTCTATTTTTATTTTTTCCCACTTCTGTTCATTTTCTCTCTCCTCCCTTCTCTCTTCTTTTCTTTTTTTCCTTTCTTCATCTCTTTTCTTTTTTTCTAATTTTTTAATTTTTTCATACTTTTCATTTTTTGACTCCACAATTTTTTCATCTCGTACCTGTTCAAACTTGTGGACTAGCGTATTGTCCAGTTTTGAGACTCTTCCTTTGTACTCTCCATACTCGGCCGGAAGTTTTTGGCTGGGCCTCCCCTCTTCTTCCTTGATTTCCCCGATTTGTAGCATGTTGCACTCTCTGTGGAACACTTCATAGTCTTCCATCTGCCAATGAAATAAGCCATTCAGCGAGCTTGTCTCGTCCTCCGAAATACTCTCGAGTTCAAGTACGCCTTCGATGTTTGGTTCCATAGCTTTCCTTCCTTCGTCCATAACCGATTCACCTCCATCCGATTTAGATCCGGAGGAAGCCAATTCTTCACTCACGGCCTGGTTCTTCAAGTCGATGACATACTTCCCCCCATTGTTCTCGATCGAGAGTGTGTTCCTCTTCCAATTATGATTTGCCTTCGCCGCTATCAGCCATCCTCTCCCAAGTAGTGCATCGTACGCTTTCCTCTGTAATGGGATGATGACAAAATTTAGCAAAAACTGTTGTGTCCCGATCGTCACCTTCTGCGCCATCAACGTTCCCAACGGCTTGATACCATGTTGATCAGCGCCAACTAGTTGGAATGTCGGCGGCCAGAGTGTAGGCTTCCCAAGACTCTTCCATGTGTCTTCGGGTAGTACGTTGACTCCTGATCCTCCATCGACGATAGTATTTGTCAAGATATTCCCTCTGATTTCCATATGCACGACCGCTGGCATCTTCCCGATGTTCGCTGTGAGCAATACCGGGTCGATTATTTGTTCACCGTACGGTGGCGGTTCTGGTATCAATTCTTTCCTTCGTTCCTCCAATCGCGGTTGCTTGCCATCCTCGACGACATTTGTGATCGCCAGTCCCAACTGCGGCATAGTCTGGAGAAGGTCAGTTACTTTGATCGGTATGGTGGTTTGCAGTACCTGCCGTATGATGTTGGTTTCCGCCTCCGACCGCCGAGAGGTTCCTGGCTTCTCCAGAGGTACTTTGTTTTCCTTCGCCATCGCCAGTTCCACTTCGGTTTTTGCTTCCTTCATCCTTTGTTTCTCCGTACATGGATCTGGGTAAGTGGCTTTTTTTGCTTGTGCTCTGGTGATCGCCAGTACCTCTTGTTCTTCTACTTCCAGCATATGGATACCCTTTTGCTTCGGGCATTCGTTATCTTCATGATCGCCTGGTCCACACCACTTACACAATCTCCCTCCCGAACCTTGACCGTTCTGGCAGTCCCTGGCGAAGTGGCCCCATTCGTTGCACTTCCTGCATTGGATCATAGGCCTTCCTTTTGCATCGTACTGTATCATGTTTCTCGGACTTCTATTGCTTCGGTAACCTCCAGGGGATGCATTGCTATTGTACTGGGGCTTTGGTGGTGTGTTCGGCGGTGTCGACGGTTCTCCCTGCGCGAAGAGTACTTGTGCACTTCTGGCTTTTAAGTTGTATGGGCATTCCTTGACGGAATGTCCCATCACTTGGAAGATATTGCAGAATAAGTTCTTGGGACAGTTCGCCTTCGTGTGACCTTCCCCATTGCAATCCGTACACCACAGTTCTCTGGCTTCTCTCGTACTCTCCTTGTCAGCCTTCAATTCTTTCATCATTTGCATCATATCTTTCCTGAGTGCTTGTACAGTCTTGGATTCACCGTCGCTGTCGTCCGTACTCTCCTCGTCGTCTGTCTTCTTTTTCCCTCGGGAGGATGTTTTATTTTCACTTTCTATGTCCATTGCCCGATTGTATGCTTCAGCGTACGACGAAGGAGGTACGACTTTCATTTTCTTTCTTAATGACAAAAGCAAGCCCTCGATGAACCATCTTTTCTTCAACCCGTCAGCCGGCTGTGCCTCCAATTTCCCCAGCAAGTCTTTGAGTCTTCGGTTATAGGTCCGCACACTCTCGTGCTTTCCTTGCTTGGTATTGTATATCTCCGCAACGATCTCGCTGTCATCTCGAAGAAGTTTGAACTCCTCCTGGAAAGCTTTTTTCAATAACCTCCATGTAGCTCTCTGTGCTTGGTCCAATTCCGAGTACCAATCAATGGCACTGTCTCTGAGTGTCGCCGGAAATGCCCTTAGCCACTGGTCGGGATCATCCTGCCCGCTGGCTATCCAGATTGTCTCACATGTCTTGCAATGCCGTATGGGATCCTCAGAGCCATTCCCCATGAATTTCAGCAACTTTTGCCGCTCCGGATGAGCCATCTTTCCCAGTTGACCTCCTTGTGTGTTGGACCCGATTAGACTAGTGGATTCCTCGCTACGTCCCTGTGCGTCACTTGCACTCTTGGCCACGTACGAGTCACTCCCACGTCCTCTGTCAGCGTCCTCAACACCGTGGGTCTCCTCAGGATCCCTTCGATGCTCTCTCTGCCTTGGGGTCTTAAGCTCTAGTCTTCCCCTCCTTAACTGGTCGTCGTCCGAGAGGGACAACTCTCGAAATCGTCTAATACTGCTATTCAAATCATCTTCATTTGCATAAAGGTTATATTTTCTTGCCTGTGGAGTGCTGAAGGGGTCTTCATCCCTTCCTTCTGACAAACTGTGGTGCACCCGTTCAATGGATGTGTCTATTCTTGTCAGGTTTTCATATGTTCTTTTTACGCTCTGATTTATTTCAATTAAGTCTTCATCCAATTCCTTACCGACTTGCCATAGTTGTCTTCGCCAATTTTCTTGCTCTTGCAGCCTAAGTGATCGCCGAACTTGTTCTTCCGAAGTCCCGTGCCCATCAGGTACTCGATGCCTATCTTTGTTCGGCCGTACGGGCATTTATTAGTTATTCAAGCGATCATTGCTGGTTGCCGGAAGTACGGCGCCGGCTAGTATCTCGTTCTTCCTCCTCACGTTTGGTTCTGTCTTCACAACGTTGTACGATTTGTTGCCGTCGGCGCTCGCGATCTTCTTCTCGCAAGTCTTGCAGGATAATGAAATGGCGGGGCAGTAACCTGGGCATGCGGTTCAGGAGGTGGTTCACCTCGTCATTCACTTCCAGCCGATCCCAGATGACTTCCTCAGGGATCTCCCGAATGTGGGATTCCCTACGCACGTGGTCACGTAGTGATATTTTCCACAAATTTACCAGATCTTCTGTCAATGAGTCTTCCCGTTCCTCATTAGCATTTACAGGTTCTTCCGCTGGTTGACCCATTACGCTGCCATGGCAGATGATGCCCTAGTCCGTTCAGGCAACGGCGCCAAATGTTTGCCTACGGAATGGGATTCAAATCTTACGTACTACTGGCAAACTAATCATGTGCACCAGAAACTTACGTACTACTGGCAAACTAATCATGTGCACCAGAACATAGGATAAAACAGTAAACTGAAAGATATCATATTTGAACACCAGAAACTTTATTCATCATCAAAAATATCATGTACAAAAGAGTATCAGCATTGCTTGACAATATAACCATCGGCACATAACTCATCACTCATAACTCGTAACTATCTCCCGACTATCCAACAGGCTACATATAACGTTCGGCGGTGGTTAGATAACCAACCGACACGACGTTTCATAACAATATTAACATTAATCCGAACATGAATTCTCGAAAGTACATGACATTATTATTCTTTACTAATCTATAGTTTTATTAGCAATTGGCCGACTACGACCAAGGCCGACTACGGCCGACAACAAAGTAAAGATATACGACTAACAGTAACACCATGGATGGTAGTACCACCAATGGCCTTGTCTTGCACTTTAATGTATTTTCTCACCCCATTGAATAAGTGGAAGTAGTTGTGTTGTGTAATTGCACTCTGCTAAATAAGCGAGTAGTACCTACGCTTTGTAATTACACTTTGTTGAATAAGTGAGTAGCACTTGTGCTTTGTAATTGCACTTGACTAAATAAGCGAGAAGTGTATGTGCTTATTGTAACTAAACACTCCACTAAATAAGTGTTAAAAGTTTTTTCCTTTCAATTCTTGCATAGCACACTCCACTAAAGAAGTGAATTTTTGGCTAGCTATGCCACCTTGTGTGCTTCAATTGATTAGATCACTTCATTTGTTGGTTTCTAGATAATTGTGTAATGTCCCCATCTTAGTCATACACTCTTCGGTGACAAATAGCCTATTTTCGGAAGCCCGTAGGCTCGTCGGAGGTAAAATTAGGGTTTCCTATTTTATAGGGGTTCTAAAGCATTTTTGAAGGTTTGCATGTTAGTGTTTCTGATGCATGTCTGGTGGAGTTTTCTGGGTTTTTGGAGAGGTTCAGAATGGTGTGACATGCATCTCCATTGGACAACCTTTTCCGAAACTTGCTATTTTTAGCCAGCACTTTGGAGTTTCGAGTTTTCGATTGCGGATTCTTTTTGGGTTTTCAAAGAGCTTCGCAATGATATGGCATGCAAAGTGAGTTGAGCAACTTTCCAAAATTTACTATTTTTAGTAAGTTCTATTATTAGTAGTACTCCGACTGGCAACAACACAATAAGCTTTCCACTTTGAGCAAAGCAGTTGAGTATTCCTCAATTTGGCCTTCTAAGGTGCATTTTTGAATAAATGATTTATTTAAATCATTTAATTATTATAATGTGTTTTCACCCCTTGGCCTAGTGCAATAACTTCATGTTACTTTTTAAAAGGGGAAGCCTTGAGGGTGGACGCCTCATCAGGGGGTAAATTAAATATTTCAAAAAATTGAAATTATTCTTTGAGTTTTGGATGCCACTTTAAGGAGGGGTTAAATATTTTATTGTCATTATATTTCCTCAAGACTTGGACGCCTTGGATGGAGGAATAAAGGTATTTAAAAATTAAAATATTTCAAATATTGTTTTGGCGTCCCTTTTGGAGAAAAGATGGAAAGCCAACAGTCACCACAAGTTCTATAAAAGCAGGCCTTTGCTTGCTCATGCTTCATCTTTGGAAAATTATACTGAAATGTTGTTGATTTGATTTCAAAACCTAGCTAAGGGGAAGCTTAGCATTTTTACACCATTCTTCGGGACTGAAACTATGGTTCCATAGATGGTTAATTGGGAGTATGCTTCATTCAGAAGTACATGTTGAGCTTCATTGTGATGAGTTTGAAGTTGTTTTCCTGTTCTTATCATTGCTGGTTCGTTCATGGCTGAAGTAGAATTTGGTTCATAACTCTTTGTGTGATTTAATTTCAAATATGGGTATTTGCCCCTTTGATTTCAAGGCTTGAAGCAACCTTGTGTACAAATTTTCAGATTTTATTGAAAGCTCTCCAATTTACTAGAATGGTCGCCCTCTTCAAGGGTCGTACCATCTTCTTAAACCTAGCATTGAGATTCGAGCTAGTCATTTGGGATGTGTTTGGAATTGTCAAAGGCATGAAAGCTGGTCGCCATTTCTTGTGATTGATTGCTTCTGAGTTTAGGTCATTTGGTGAAGAATCGTGAGAGCTATGAACATTTGAGTGTTTGCACAGTTGCTGGTCTGTATTTTAGTGTGTTGGCATTTTATTTCAGACTTAGTTCTTCCTTGTGATGCAATATTTCTTGGGCAACTATGCTGCTAGTGTTCATGTGCAGTCTATTCGAAGAAGGCAAAAGTTTTGGGGTGAAGATATGAACAATTAATTGAAGGCTAATTGCTGGTAAGAAATCTCAGTTTGCTGGTTTATATCAGATTCATCAGTAAATCAGATTTTGGCTTGTTCTTCAGTAGTTGAGAAGATTTGAAGTTGAGAAATTATCTTTCATCATTTGGCATTGTGTTGTACCCAAAATTAATTTTTTGGCATTCTGTATAAATTGAGCTAAATCTTGTTAAAATGCCATGTTAAGTCAGTTGTAGGTCAAACCAATCATAGAATCTTGGTGGGTTTCTGTCAAAGAACACACGTGCAAAATTCTGAAAATTTGAAAATTAGGGTTTTTCGCCCCTATTTTCAGGGAAACCCCCGAAAATAGGACCTTCCCAGAAATGATTGAAAATGATTTTGATAGGATTAAAAGGCATTGGTCAAGTCAGAATCATCAAAAGACATGTTTTACTCTGGTGGGTCTATTTCTATTTTTCAGGAACAAAGTTAGAACCTCTGCAGCCATTAATGGCAGATTGGCCAGTACCAGGTGCTGAAAGCTAAGCTTCAAAAGCTTCAACGACGCAACCATGGCGGAAAAGGTCAAAAATGATGCTGTTTGATGAAGGAGATTCTTGAAAGTGAAAAAGGTCAAAATTTGACTAACTCTGGAAACGTTACGAAGGAGAGAACTCAAAATGTTGAAAAGAGCCTTTTTCAAGCAGTTTCATGATCTTTGAGGGTCAAATGTACTGCAAGATCATCCAAAGCGCTATTCTCGACGCTTGGTTGCTCAACAGTGAAACAAACATCCAGATCATCCGATGAATAGATCACTAGCAAATCACGATTTAAGCAAAAAGAGGCAGTTGAGGAAATATCAGGAAACCACGTTAACGGCAAAGTTCTAAGAAAAAAGAGCCTTTCCAAAAGAAAGGCGCCCTTCTTTCTTGACCTCCAGATGCTGATAAATGACAAAAGGCTTCCCAGGATAACCTTCTCAGCTCAAGTAGATCTCGGAAACGCAACTGCAAGCACCAACATCTGACGAAGCATTCAACGAATAATCCAGATCAAAGTAGGTAACTTTTCAGATGAAGAGGATCAAGCCAAAAGGTAAAAGCGCCCTTTTCAAGGAGGGGCGCCCTTGACTAAAGGGACCCTAAAATAAGATCCAGGTTTTCTGAAGTCATCATTCGTGGCAGAACAAAGCTGGGTACCTGATGAAGCATCAAGCGAAATCATCCGACTCTCTGATCAACGAGAAATCCAGGCCAAAGCACGAGAGGTCATTTCAAAAGGCTGAAGAACGAAGTTTGAAAATTCACCAAGGCATTAGCAAAAGAGCCTTTTCTTGGAAAAGGCGCCCATTCTTTTGAAGCCCTAAACTCAGCTTTTCATCATCATGTCTCCCAGGCACTTCTTTCCAGTTTGGATCCAGCTCCGCAGTGAATGTGTCCGCGACATCTCAGGATCAATAGACAACGCTAGATTCAGGATCAAACGGAGGGCTTTCAGGAGAATAAATATTTAAAAACTTGCAAGAAACCAAAAGGGACGCCTAAAGAAGTCAAGGGTCAATTTGTTGACTAAGTCAAGAGCTTTTTGAGTTAAAGTTGGCTAAAACGCTCCACGATTGGTGGAAATCACCTTTTCAACTTTAGATCAAGCCAAAATCACCTTTTGAGCTTGAGTTAGGTCCCCAGATTTGTGGATCTGAAGCTTAAACATATATATTAAAGGTGAAGGCGTCCCATTTCATTATTTCATTGCAGGTTAAGAGATCAAGATCAGCCACAAGCTCTCAAGGACGCCATTGATAGATCTGAACAAGGTTTTCATCCGTTCTTCAATTTTTCTTGCAGATCTGAAGCAGAAGAGGATTGCTATTTTGAGGATTGGATCCAGAGATAGATTTTTTCAGGGAATCAGATAAAACTTCCAATCCACCTTCTGTCTATTTCCTCTCTTCTGGTCTTAGGTTTTCTTGCATTTGACAGAAAAAGCAACAGGCTATATCAGATCGATCAACTGGGTTGATTCAGCATTATTTTTCGAGAAACCCATCTCGACAAATTTTCCAAAATCAGCAAACTTGCTGCCCCTATTTTTGGGGGTTTTTCCGAAAAAGTTTCATAATCCAAATTCTGAGGAACTGGGTTTGTTCAGCATTGAAGCACGAACAAAACCCATGTGCCAGATTTTTTCCAGAAAAATACTTCTCGGCGAGGCGCTATTTTCAAGGGTTTCCAAAAATCATCTGAACAAGGTCAAGATTACAGTCAATCTTTAAGTTTTTCAAGATGCAGTACTCCCAGGTACAATACGAGACCAAGACGGTCTTACTCCATGATTACTTGAAAACAGTTGACACAAATTTACACCAAGTAAATCCAGTGGTTGATTTGGAGCAGCTAGAAGGCATGAATCAAATCACATTGCAGAATATTGAAGAATCCGGATTGTTGCAGGCCGCATCAATTCCCATCACACTACAGAGCGTAGAGCTTGTAATCGCTTGTATCAAGCATTACAATCCTACCACCAGAGAAATCAGAGCAGCAGATGGAAGAATTGTTTGCAGTCTAAAGCCTCAGGATATCGAACGGTGTTTTGATATTCCATCATGTCCTAACAGCAAAGTCATATCAGTGACGGAATGTGAGAGGGCATTTGAGACAGCTAAGGACAAATGTAAAAAGGTTATGGCTGAAAAATGGCTAAAAGTGACAAAGGCAAGCTTGCCTAAGCCGTTGGGACGAGGAGAATGTAAAGATGAGTACGCAATGTTAATCACTCTACTCAATAGAATCACTGGAGAAGAAGATGATCGTCAATTCCACCCATGGATGTACTATATCATTGCTAAAATCATTGGCAAGAGGGAATATTATGACTGGGCCACTTTGATTAGTGACACACTCCACCGACAAATCACTGGGTATCTGGAAGCTCATAGGTTCCACATGTGCTCTTACCTGGTATACTTGATAGCCTTCCAAGGTGAATTCAGGTTATTGAACAATGTGGGAACCTTAGGTGTGCAGAAGGTTCACGAACATTTCGCACGTCTTGAGTTTACTCAAGCGGAGCGACACTTCAAGAGAACGAGTGATAACTTCATTATGCACATAGTACGTGAGCTTAACCATGAGATGCACGTGCGTATTTCACAGACAGCCAGAGAGGCAATGGCGGATTGGGTGGATTGGTTCATCCAATTCCCTACGTTCTCCTACATACGCGTGTATGGCTACATTGGCCACCCCGCCATGCTACCAAGATACCCTTCAGATAGGGTAGTCTTCATGGAATTCCTGAGACAGTTGTCCGAGGTTCATGTCTACTTGCGCTTGAAGAGGAAGACAGCTGTTAACTTTCCCATTGAGATGGGACTATATAGATGTGGATTCGCGGCAGATGCGAAGATGATGAGTCAGGAAACAGCGAGGTTTAACCTCAAGTATCTCATTGATAGAAGATCCTATGATCCCAGAGGACTCTATGCAGCACACCTCGAGCAACACTCGTCACATAAGTCTTCTATGGAAGATTATTGGGTAAATTGCAAAGACGAGTATGAAGTGCAAAGAAGGAACTACAGCAGGTTCAGACTCTCACAAATTGCTGATTTTATGTCAGCAGACATCGAGGGCCTGTCTGATGATGAAGGGGAAGTCACTCTCCCCTCATTCTTCGCAGATTCAGTTGACTCCCAACCACTCCCGAGAGTGGATTGGTATGCCAAAGAAGACACATCTATAGAAGAAAGAACGAGTAGAGTGGTTAGAAATAGCCAACTCTATCTCGACAGCAAGAAATCAAGAAAGGTGATACCTCACAGAGCAGAGCCGCCACAGGTTCAGTCTACACCACCTTCCACTTCAAAAAGGAAGCCTAGACAAAAGCAATGGTGCAATCCTCCCCGAAGGATGAGGATGTCAAAGCCTAGAACACAGAGGACACCAGTGGAGAAAGCCACACATAGTCCTGAAATAATCACGGGTATTGCTGCCCCAGAACAAAGAGTAGAGACTGCTACCCCTGATTCAGCAGAAGTTATCACGGAGGAACCAGCAGCAGTAGTTGTTGAAGAACCAGTGGCTGAGCCAATGGCAGAAGCAACAATAGTAGAAGCAGCAGCAGAAACGGTGCCTGTTATGGAAGCAGAGCCGCCAATATCACCAGTACCACAGCGGTCACAAGTCCTCATCGACTTGGATTCGCCACCGAGAGACATTGCTCCAACACAGTCTCACACATCTAGCATACAAGGGCCTCACGTCCCTCCTAGCAAAGTTCGCTGAGATTCTATTTGGCTTAAAGGCTTCCTAGGAAGAAAAAGGGGAAAACCCTCCTATGAACTTGACTTTACCGAATTCGATCACGTCCCACAAGACACGTCGGCGAAAAGGTTGAAGAATCAAGTTCACATAGAAAGGAATGCAGAGTGTGAAATCATCATAGAGACTGCCGCTCCACCAATAGAGA
>VDFB02358134.1:37265806-37293943 GCA_007258455.2 Sequoia sempervirens | reverse complement strand
ATTTTCATATTCTTTGTGATGTTGCTTGGCAGTTATATATACTTGCACCATGCACTTCCTAAAGTAATTTCCCCTGATTATGTTTGTCTTCTGATAGCGAATCAGTGGGAAAGCCATTCACCTAATAATTTTTTTTTCTGAAATTTGTGATAAAACCACCGGGTGATATATTCTTGGAGGGAATAAAGTCATCTTCTTAGATGTAAAAAGTGAAAGTATCTTACATTACAAATGAATGTGATTTTGATTACCCCTCCATACAGCTAAAGACTGTTTGGTAAACTCTCTTTACAAAGAAAGTCACTCCTGGGTTGATTCCACACTGAACTTCCCACACATCTAATTTTATGGCCTTGAAAAGGCCAGCACTTAGATAAGAACTTCAATAATGATTGTAGGGTTATTAGAGAATTGTAATAATTTATTGACACTCAAGTCATTGGCTTTAGGAAATTAGCAAGTGTCATCTGTTGAGTTTGGGGATTCAATTAGTTGGTACTGGAGCCAGTGATTGGATGTGGTGTATAGTTTGTAGTAGATGGTGTGAGTTTTGGACGATGCTTCAATCGGAATTGTTGTTTATTCAAGTGAAGCCACTTCCGGTCACCAACCAAGTATTGATGAAGTGCTTGATTCGTATCAAGGAAGGCATTATCAATGCTTATGTTTGAAGTAGAATTTCTAGAACCTTGCAACACATTGTGGCTAGAGTTAAGAACAAAACTAGCATCATATTGCTCCTTTTCTTCATAGAACACAGATGGTGTTGGAAGAGCAGTTGGAAGCCTGCAAAGGGAAGGGGGTTGGATGCCATTACAAATCTTAGAAGGTGAACACATTATACATGTATGTATTCTATTGTTAGATATGTGTTGAAGCTCGAAGAATGTAGATATAATTGTCCAATTTTTATTAGTCATGAGAACCTCAAGGAGAATGAGTTAAGCACGAACTAAGATTTGGTTGATTAGCTTAGTTTTGTGATTTTTTTGAGGATGGAATTAAATGGATTATTTCAATTGGCAACAATTTTTTGTTCATGATGGCCCAAATATCCAACTGTAATGCCCCCTTTCGAAATAACCATAATTCTTGCCCTGATTTTTCTGAAGATATCCTTTTATGATGGTTTAGCATTCAAGACTATATTCTTTTCCTCCTTTTCTTTATATCAACTTATACCTTTATACATATATAAGTTCTGGTGACTAAATACACCAATCACTACTGTTGCTGCATTTCCTAGATGCAGATTTATCTCTGAATCTTTCTCCTATTGCTTCTGGTTCTCTTACTCTTCTTTCTTCCCAAATCTGAGTGTATCATCTTGAATTGATTTAGTCCTGGCAAACAAGTCAGAGATCCATCACTGAAATAGTCTGACAAGTGGAATATTAGTACTCCACATTGAACATTGGAATTAAGCATGAGTAACTCTGTATTAAATATCATAATTAACATTATCAGTTATTGAATTCAAGATGACATATTAGCAATGTTATAATAATAAATAGTAGCCTGCATAATCTTATTACTCCAAAATGACATTAATAAATAACAACAGATCACTATGTATAGATTGTATTTATCAACCATTCATAATGTATCTTTTAACCACAATATATTTAAATATATTTATGAATCATTAGCTGTTATTTGGATTCCTAATATATCTGGCAATCATTTATACCTGAATTCATAATGCATTTGAACCTCATTTCTAAGTATAAAATATTCACCATCTTCTTATTTAAAGTCATGAAGAATACTTACTATAACCCCTATCCACATTAATACAATTACTAAATTAATTATTTGAATGCAGAAAATACTTATCTTGGTTTGATTGCTGAAGCTTTCTTAATTGCCTTAACCACAATCTTATGAATATGAACAAGAAGATATCACAGGTGATTCTTTTTTCTCAGAATATATTAATATATTCCTGACTTTTCCATCCATCAGAATAATGCCTTCATATATTCTCTTCTATCTTCTCTTTCCAAGTGAATGTTCCCCAGATATATGCCTGCTGATCTGCACTTTTCTTTCTTCCTTTTCGATTCCTAAATTGATCTTCTCTTACTGATTTATCATCGATCTTCCTTAAAGATAATCCTACTCTTAAGTCTGCACTCTTTCCTTCTTTCAAGTCTGTAAAAATATCTATCTAATATATATATTTTCTGTTATACTCAGACTTCTACTGGTGTATGGTCTGATTTATACTCAGACTTCTGCTGCTGTATGTCTGATTTATCCTTTTATTCCCTCATTTTAATCTGCTTCTAAATCATATCCCATTCCTTCCTTACTTCAGAATTTCTTTTCTTAAATTATCTTCTCCTATCTCCTCCCCCATTCTCTTTGTTGGATTACTCCCTTATGTATCCTTTATTCTTGGGAGTGTGACTTTTCATTGTGATGTCCTTTCTATTTCACCCGCTCCTTCAAAGAGTTGCGTCCATTTGTTGTGCATCCCTATTAACCCATTGCTGGATTAATACGTCCCTTCTGATGTTTATTCTTTATTAAATATGAGTTGCTGCCTTGAGTATAAATTGCATGGGTTCTATGTTTTAGTATGAATCGGTTATTATATTTATGATAAGTAGACAATGTTATTATTATTTATTATTATGATGTTTATTATTGTGTTTCATTTTATTATTATTATTATTATTATTATTATTATTATGTTTCATTATTATGTTTCATTATTATGTTTCTTCATAATAATAATTATGAGCCTTACTAATATGACTTATATGATAATTTAAAATGTCATCAAGGTAATTATAATTTGGATTGATATATATTTATATTTATATCATAAAAATATCAAATTGTTTTATTTTGTATTGCTAATATTTATATTGATATATATTTTATAATTATAATATTATGTTATGATAATTATAGTTATGATTATATTAAATTGCTAATATTTTGTTTTATATTTTTAATATGTATTTTGTTATTCATTTTATTTATTTGTTCCAATGTTTGTTATCTTAGTGTTAAGATTGTTGTACCCAAAACCAAAATTTTTGCTTCATCAAGGCATTTTGTTTAAAGAGTATTAACCTTGCTAAAATGATGTCAAGTACAGTTTTTGGGCAATATCAAGCATGGAGTTTTGTCAGTAGTTTGTTAGTTAAAGGCAGTTTTATTGATCAGAATTTGATGCTGAGATTCAGAATGGAGCATTTCATGATGGAGGAGCGTCTCACGACAGCATTTCACAGTATACATGGTCATTTCAGTGATCGTGATGATTTTAAAGGTTAAAATTATGAGGATTTAACAAAGAAAAACAAGAAAGCGCAACTATAGCCTAGGGGCGCCCTTCTGTTTGAAGGTCAAGATCTTGTTAAAAATGCTCATAAATACAGTCATTCTCTTCAGAATTGATTTGGTTATCCGACAAGCTATCCAGCGAAGCTTTCCAAGACCCACACCTCCGGCAACTGGCGACAAAAGATGAAATTTCCAAAGTTCCAGATATGAGAAAATTGTTCTTTTCCAGCAAAAGCGCAACTATAGCTTGAGGACGCCCATCTTAAAGAGGGGGTAGATCTTGGCACTTTTGGTAGCTGATACAGTTAATCTATTCTCGACTAGTCTGCTTATCCAACGAGATATCAAACGCAGTCATCTGGGTCCCAGGTCCCAGAGCTCTGGCAGCTGACGTCTAAAGATGAGCTTATAATGGGGTTTTCACGTCTTTGAGCTTCTTCATTGCTTTTCCAGCGCAAGTATAGCTCAGGGGCGCTGGTTAAAATGACCCTTGAGATGGTCAAATTTGCAGACGAGGTCTTCCTGACATCAGTAATTACGGTCCAGCTCGCTAACGCACTGTTGCCTCCTCGCTCACATTCGTGATCACAGAGCTTCTATCAAGTACTTAATTTCACAAGCTTTAATTTCAAAGATAAGGTTTTCATTGTATTTCTACGTACCCGCAGGCACCCAGTTTAGGCCCGTTAGATGAGGTCGCTTGCTTTCAAGTCTTTCACGATTCGCTGCATCATTTTATCTATTCAACGGCCTACCATCACTTCCGTGGTTTGGCGCCGTATCGTATGAGGTCCTTACGTAAGTGTTGAAAAGTGAAGATAACTCGCAAAATGGCTAAGTGTTGGTTGTTTATTCCATCTTGGGATGGGCGCCCTTCCATTTGAGGTCTTAGAAGCAGTTTTCTTGCTTCATCGCCTCTACAGACTTCTCTTGTCAATCCTTCTGGCTATCCGTTAAAACAAATGTGGCTCGAATCGGGTCATCCCAGCTCTTAGTATCAGAGGTCGAAGTAGGGTACTTGGTTGACAGTTCAATTTTCGTCAAAAAGTTGCCAGTGCAACTAAAGGCCAAGGGCGCTTTTACTTTTGAGGCCCTTAATGTACTTTTCAGATGTCATGTGTATATCCGTTGGATGCAAAATGTCTCCAGGCATACAGTGAGCTTGGTTTCCTCTCAGCAGGGTTCACCGTTCACCACACACGCTTTGAAGTGTCGATGGCGCTTAGGAAATGGTTAAGTCTAGAACCCAGAAATTTAATCGGGCTCTAATTTTTCGTGGTATTAAATGATGGATTTTATGAGTGTCTCCTGCCAGACATTTTTCCTTTTCTAGTAGGCTTTCCGGCGAATTCTCCAGCCAGCTCCCAAGATCTTCCAATCACCGTAATTCGTTGAAGATGGCCAATGCGGACTTTGTCAGCTATTAAATAGGAAGTTAATAAAAAATGCAATATCTTGAGCAAATGGACGCCTATGAGCTCAAAAGATGACTTTTCGGAATTGGTGAAGTCTAACGGTGAATCCTAAAGCTTCATTCGAATTGTCAACTGAAGTTTAAAATATTTAATATTTATTTTGCATTAAGTGGCCATTTTCTATTTTTGGCGCCTTTGCATGATGATGAATATTTTATTATTATTTAAATTTCAAACTCCGAGTCAGTGGCAGTTCAACTGAGAAGGGACCAATCAGAGGTTTTCTATTTTAAATCAGGGTTTTTGAGATCTTGCAGTCGAAGTTGATGCGAATTTCATCTTATTTAAGCATGGCACCATCTTCATTTATTATTTATAAAGCTTCAAGGAAAATTCGTATTTCTTAAGAGAAATTTCATATCTTAAGAGAAATTCGTATTTTTCAAAGTTAATTCAATTCTCAAGATCAAAGGCGTATTCCTTAGGCAAATTCGCAAATTCTTCAGTTGGCAAAGGCGAATTCTCAAACTTTCAATAGAAATTCGTATTTTCTTCAAAAGGCAAATTCGAATTTTCTCAAAGAACAAAGGCGCAATTTCAAGATAAATTCATGGTTTTCAAGCAAAGGCGAATTCTTGCAGATCAAAGGCGAATTCCTCATCAGTTTCCAAAGGTGATTTTATCTAACATATCTTTTTGCAGGTTGAAAGTTCACAATTATCACCAATTTGAAGAATTCAAGGGCGATTTTCATTGAAGAAGAACATACAAAAAACGTCTTTTTCCTCCTTGGTTCTCAGATTTCTCTCAGATTCCAATTCGCATGTTCCTGAAATTGGAAAATTCGACAAGTTCAAATATCTGGATCATTTCTATATAATTTCCTCGAGTTAAAATTGTGCGCTTGATTTTTCAGGAATTTTTAACTTCAAAACATTCGTTCTCGAGTTACTAATTTTCTCAACTGAAAAGTCTTTGCATGATCGAGTAGAAGTCATATTTTCGCACATCTGACGTTCTGGGTTGTCTTAGAATCTTTTTCTGGGCAAAACCCATATCTCATATTTTTCGCTGAAAATAACTCTTCGAAAGGCTATTTTTAACTCTCGCAGTTATTTTAGCTTCCGTAAATCTTATCGTAACATAGTCAAGTTCAAATAACAGCAGAAGTTTCGTAATGCTCACTCACTAATACAGACTAAAATTTACCATGACTTCCTCAGTTGGTTGAGATGATTCACAAAGTGTTGCCAAGCAGCTCTAGATCCGGGTCAAGATCGGGTTCGACATTCAAAATATTGAGCAGTCTAGCTTATTAGAGGCCACTTCCATACCTATCTCCATTCATTGTATTGAATTCGTGATGGCTTGTATTAAGCATTACAATTCTACTACTCATGAGATAGTGTCAGTTGATGGACGAGTCATTTGCAGTCTCAAACCTTTGGATATTGAAAGGAGTTTTGGCATTCCTCAACACCCGAACAGTCTAGTTATTTCCATGGAGCAAGGTGAGCAGACGATTTATGTGGACAAGTGTCAAGAAGATGGTCGCGAAGATGGTTACAGCAAAGAATGCATTGCCAAATAATTTGGGTCGGTGAATACAAGGATTATACACGCACTTACACTCCTAATCGTCTCAAGCCGCTACGCACGTTTTCCGCCTTGGATGTATTACATTATTGGTCGCGATCATTTCCGGGCGAGCATTATGACCGGCATCCTTCATCACGTATATTCTTCACAAAAAGTGATCACCGGCTTCAGTTGCTCATGAGTTTCACATGTTCAGATCTCGCAGGTAATTTGATCGCCATCGCGGGCCCGGCGGTTAAACACCATGGCATTCTCGTTCGTAGTTCATCGCAGATATACCTGAGTTCACTAGAGCTGAACGTCATTTCAAGCGTGTTCATGAGGCTTTTCTAACTTATACAGTGAGAAACTTGGACCGGGAGTTGCACGTTCGTATCTCGGCAGTTGCTAGGGCAGCGATGGATGGATGGGCGGATTGGTTTATTTAGTTCCCAACATACACCTACATCCGAGTATACGGGTTTACAGGAAATCTAGCTATGCTTCCATGTTATCCTTCGGATAAGACAATCTTTCAGGAGTTCCTAAGACAGATGCATGATGTTCATCGTCTTCTACGCCGCAGGCACAGACCATCTCTTAACTTTCCTTTTCAGTTTGGAATGTATTGGTGCAAGTCGACAATTGATGCCAAGATTGCAGGGCAAGAGCTTGAGAAATATCATCTTAAGTATCTTATTGAAGCACGTGCCTATGACCTTTCAGGTCATTACAATAACTCATTTCATCGAGGTATATATATTTCATGAGCCTTCATGGAGGATTATCGGCAAATTGCGTTAGATGACTCTCCGAGAGGTTCGCAGACGAAAGTTACGCCGCTTCTCTCACGACATTTCCTTTCGCCGTAAGATGCGGGAGGCGATCGCATGACGGTGAGAGATTATTCCTCGCCAGAGCAGTTGATACACAACCGCTGCTGCCATTGATTGGCACGCCATGAATACGCAGAATCCGGTCAAAGAGAGGTCAAGCAGAGTTATTCAGAACAGTATACTTTACCTCGACAGCAAGAAGACCAGGAGGGTAAGTGTGCCCAGAGTAGAGCCGCCAATAGTGGTGAATCCTTCGCTACCTTCCTCAGTTTAAAACCCAAACAGAAGAAAAGGAGTAACCTCCTAAGAAAGGTCAAGCCAACAACTAAAGGCAAGGCGCTGCCACTATTACAATAATACCGCAGCTCCCACGTACATCCACGTAGAGCTACCAGACCAAGCCGTAGTCCGCCAAGGTTCGAGAGGTTCATCCTCGAAGTTCCTACACTACCTGTGAGCAAATACCAATCCCAATTCACATTGAATTGGATTTAGACTCTCCACCCCGCAGTTGGGTCCTTTCACGCGATTAATTTCGCCGCGAACCTCCCGCTAGTACGACTCTTCTAGCATTAACAGGATCAATCTTGATCGGCTCACTAGGAAGGAAGAGGAGGCAGCCATCCCATGTTCTTAATCATTCGACATTTTGATGAGGTTTATCGTGGATGCCGCACAAGAGGGTCAAGAACATGGTCCATGTAGAGAGAAACACTGCATGGAGATCATAGTCAAGACCGTTGTACTCCACAGGAAGAGCTTGCTGAGCGCTGGAATCTCGTGACTTCGAGGCTATCACGCTAACCTTGGTCAGAGCACACCGCACTCCGTGTTGATCTAATTTATATTGCTACGCATGCTGCCGTGGATAGAATACTGAAGGATGGAGAAGATAAGGCAGCCCTCAAGGCTGAAATCAGACAGCTTCGTCAGTATATTTCTAGCCTTGTACATAGACCAGAGGTCATCGCCACACTCCCGCATATGCTTGAGCCTCCAACAGAGCAAAGTCAACTTAATCACTTAGTTGCATATGCAAGCGTTTGGATGAGTGGGAAGAAGAGTTTGTTGCTAGAGGTCGTGCTATGCTTACAGAGTTATATCAGTTGCGGTATAATGCACGAGAGCTCCGTATTCGTCTCCAGGATGAGGAGCGAGATATGGCGATTAATAAACCCCGGATGAGATTATGATTGCTCACCTGAGTGTGGCATATGATGCAGTCACAGATGCAGAGGATAGGGAAGCTATCTACTCTTGGAAAACACAGTTGGTTTTCAAGGTAAAGATAGAGGACACTTTGGCGTCAGAGTTGGCTGAGAGTAGAGAGCACGTTACTAGTGCACTCCGGTCTGTGAGAACCTTGGTTTCTCGCTTACCGTGCCGATATCAGATTGAGGGTGGTGCCTACGTTGAGCTTACCAATGTTCAGTCAGAGCTTCAGGCACTCATTCATACCATTTTCAATGGGGAGACCGTTGGCTGTAAGGTTACTCAGCTTACAGTCATGTCAGCATTGTTCGATGAGGCAACAAGGAGCAGAGGTGAACTTCAGTCTCAGATCACAGCTGGTGAGGATATGCTGCACCGACATAGCATTCTTCGACAGAGTCTCATAGCTCCAGATAGTGATACATTAACAATCTCGTTGAGGGATTGATTGCTCGAGATCACGGACAGTAAACTTCAGTTCCCACCTCTCAGGATAGACATTACACACAGGAGTTAAACTTGGCGTTACTTTCTCAAGTTAACTCGCTGTCTTGTCTCATGCATATCTATTCTGAGATTAGCTTTACACACTTGGAGTTTCATTTAGGGTTTTACGTTAACTGATGATAGTCTTCCAGTTAACTCGCTTTCAATAAGGACGTGCATGCTTGCACAATTGTCCATTTTTAGATTAGATGTTTCGGTTAACTGATGGTAGTTTTCCAGTTAACTGTATAGTTTACTTCATTAGGGCTTAGCAATAAAACTTGCATGCATTGCAAGACTGTAGTTGACTCAAGGTGATTTTAGGGTTCCCTACACCTTGATGTATATAAATAAGAGCTTTTGCTCATTTGTAAATAACTTTTGCACGAGAGAGAAATATATGCTGTGCCTACCTTGCCCTCAATATTGCTCTTTTGGTATTTGTTCATGCGTCTTTACTATTATGATTAATTGTTATGCCACATAGGGTTTCATGCAATCGTAATGGTGAATTCTTTCCATAGTTTAGATAAATCTGTTTTGTGTTCAATAAACTTGTTCAGATTGAGATGATAGTTGTGCCCACCTTGCCTTCAAGTAGAGAATCTGCACTTGTTTATCGTGTGTTGTTGTGAACAATAAACTTATTCGGATTGAGATAATAGTTGTGCCACCTTGCCTTCAAGTAGAGAATCCGTATTAAGTTTATCATGTGATGTTACCAATAAGCGTGTTTAGATTGAGCTGATAGATGTGCCACCTTGCCTTCAAGTTGAGAATCTACACTCGTTTATTGTCTAATAGTCAAACCTTGCTCCGTTTCCTCATGCTCTGTTTTCTTGAGGAAACTGGATAGAATTTAAGTAATTAAGTTTAGTTGTAGTTAGTGAATCTGCAAAACCAGAAAATTCTCAGCTGCAATGTATATAGTTTTCGAGAAAGCCTTGTACCTCTACAGCTGAAACAAAAAGACAGGATTTAGTTTAGTTTATTTCCAATTTGCAAGTACTTTTGTCAAGCACAACGAGGAAGCTTCCCCTCCTAATTTGAAGAGCACTCATTGCGTAGTGTGCATAGCTGTCCATACCAACTCTTACTCCAGAGGTGCTAGTTGTTACGCCAACAAAGATTTCGGGGACATGACACCATCTAATTTGTAGTAGTGAGTATATACAATGTAAGTTCTGGCACAAAATGTGTCTAGACATGCAAAAATTAAGTCTAAAACTTTTGAAGCATGAATAGGCTTAGTGCTATCATAAAGGCAATTGTTTTAGAGAATTGACAAACCACAGGAAAAGTTTAATTATGTTTCGTTTTGTGAAGACACAAGAACAAATCATTAAAGTTTGAAGGGAGGAGGAGGCTTTGGCATGTGTGTATGGGAGATGAAGAGATGTCTTCCATGCACGTTTTGCTGTGAACCCCCCTTTTCCTCTGGCTTTGTGCTTTCAGTTGCCTTGGTCTGGAAGTTTCATTCCTCATTTTACTAGGCCTGTGTTGTGGTGTCATTGCTTGTGTACATGTAGGGCAAGTGGTTCTCGTGTTTATTTCTTAAGTTAAAATTTGATTGTAAGCGCCAGAGTATGGTCAGTACCTTTAGGGGGTTGGGTGTATGCTCACACAAATGTGATAAATGCATTTGTGTGTGTATGGAATATGGCTCGCCATTTGGTGGTGGGGAGGCCATTGAAAACATGAAGCAAGAAAAACCTTCAAAGAAGCTTTACAAGCGAAAGAATCAAAAGCACCTTTAGAGAATGCAAAATTCAATGTGAGACTCAAAGAAGACAATGGAAGGGCCGTTGAGGAAGGAGGTGATTCAATAGGAAGAAGTGAACAAGGTAAGGACCCAACTTTGCTTAGGGTTTTGAGAGTAAACCCTAATGAGGAAATGCTAAACGTAGTTAAAAAAGTGGAAAATAGGCTTAAGTAGTGTGTGGGGTAAAAAGATGGGGATTTATATTTCATTATGTAGAATGATTCAAAAAGGATTATTTGTTATCTTTCTGAAGAATCACAATATGCAAAATGTAGTCGGTGTACAATGTCTATTATTATGCTTTGGTAATATTGGTTATCCAACTATTTATTAATTGTTTTTATTAATTGGTTGTTGGCTTTGGTTAGTTATAAGTGTTGGTTGATGGTTGCATTCTTCTTAACAATTATCGGGTTCTTTAAATACATTGTGTATCGTCAAGAAGAGTAGTATGATCTAGTCAGATCGACTATGATCCTTGGCTAACCATCTCTAGTCTTCTTCTGTAATAAATTCATGTGCGAATAAAGATTTATTTTACTCCTATATCTGGTATTGATTGTCATCTCAGTTATTAATTCATGTATTTAATTTATCAGATAGAGCAATAAACATTTGGCGTTGTTGCCTTAAAGAAATCGGGTCAGATTTGAGAGATTCATGCCCTTAGACCCCAACAAAGGCAGGAAGAGACCACAACGTGGTCAAGATCAAGGGATAAGGTGATCTTTAATGATCATCGAACAAAGAGAACGAAGGAGATGATCGAGGAGTGAAGTTGAAGAAGGCGAAGGGTTCTTGAGGGAAAGCTCAAGTCCACCCGAGAGCATAAGTTGAAGCGTAAGTAGAAGTTGTAGTCGGGAGAGAAAGAGAACTTTCACGACAAGAGAATGCATGAAGGGAGAGTGGGAAGAGATAGTATGACACCTACCCCTCCTCGACAAAGCATACACTAACCTCACCAACCAAGTTAGAGAACCGTTTGTACCATTAGCGTCGAACGGAGAAGAAAGTGAAGGAGAACATCATCAGAGAACCACGTAGACCATCACCGACAAACAAAGAAAGGTCATTGTCGGGTGACAAGGAAGGTCCATCGATAGGCGAAGGGGAAGGCAAGGAGGGAACTACCAACTCGAGTGACAAGGAAGGTTCACTGACAAGCGAAGGGGAAGGCAAGGAGGGAACCGCCAACCCAATCATCCAAGAACAAATTGTACCAATAAAATTGGCCAAAGGGGAAGGCTAGAGAAAACCTACCAACGGACTAATAGAGACCATACACCAAATTGAAGATATACAACACCAAACAAGGAAAGCACGAAAATGTACAAGCCTACAATCATAGACTAGAAGAATTATTGGTCAAACTAAAAATCCAGCCAACTGATAGACTGAAAAAGAGATGGTTCATCGAAGGATTGATTCCTTCATTGAGGAAGAAGATGAAGGTCGTACCTTCATCTTTGTACACTGATGCCTACAATCGGGCGATGGATATAAAAAGTGAAGATAAAATGTCCTCACATAGTAAAAGAAAAACAAAGGAAGTTGGAAGTTCGGATGACAATAGCGATGATGAAACAACAGTTCACGTACTCCAAAGGGGCATGCTTTGAATGATGAAAGAATTGAAGGTGGAGGAAGAAACTAACAAACTATGGTGTACTGAGTGCAAAATTGAGGGGACACAAAAGGTAATTGTCCTAAAAAGATGTTTTGTGAGATTTGCCAAGTTATGGGTCATCCAATAAAGGAGTGCCCATACAATTTGAAGACCAAGAGTACACAAGTACTTTTTACATAGGGAGATGAGTCCACTCCATCGATGCCACATAATCTATCTCTAGGCGGTTATCGAAATCAAAGAGGAAGGTGAAGCCAAATACAATATGACCCCAAAGGATGCCCTATCATACAATGCCGACAATGTAGCAAATGGAGACACTTTGTGAGAGACTACCAGAACAAGCAAGACAAAGTGCAATTACTGTGCAAATGGTGTGGACCTAGGAACCACAAAGACACGGAATGTCCAAAGCAAAAGGCTAGTGTCAATATGGTTGATGTAAGGCATAATGAAGTATTGGACATTACTCATGACCAAGCAAAGAAGGCTATGTATCCAGACCCACGTATAGAAAAAGAAAGGCTTCATGAAGCAAGGGTCGAAGTGGAGAATGCTATGGACAACGAACGACGCCACTCAAATGCAAATGCAAGTACAGTAACAAACCAATTACAATCCGAGAAAAATATTGCATGACAATTACTTCAAGCTACTGTACCAGTTAAAGTAGTGGATTTATTACAAAGTATTCTTGAACTTTGAAATGCTATTGTATTAGGGGAGAATGAGACGATGCATGCTATGACCCAATTGGAATTTGGTGAGAATGAAGAACCAATAACCGAACCTCCACTCTCATGCGACCAAGTGATTGATCCAATCTTACTGACAGTTAACATGAAAAAGAAACCAACAGTGGTGAATATGGAGATCCTTGGAAGGAATCTCACCAATATAATTGTTGATGGCGGGTCGGACATGAATGTACTTCCAGAAGAGTCTTGGAGAAGTCTCAGCAAGTCAACCATTTGGCCACCAACTTTTCAACTAGTGGGTGCAAATCAACAAGGTATAAAGGTACTTGGAGTTTGAATGGGACAAAAGGTAATTATTGACACTCAAACATTTTTGTTGAACTCTGTGGTCATTTCATTAAGGAAGAAAGCCTACGATGCATTATTAGGTCGAGGTTGGCTGGTGGCAGCCAAAGCCGATCACAATTGGAAAAAGAATACAATTCTCCATTGAGAATAAGGGTCAAAAATATATAATTTCTATGAAAAACCAAGCAGTTAGTGAGGAAGTAGCCTCCTTGAATTCCGCAGATTCAGACTCCGGAGACGAATGGACGAAGAGTCAAGGTCCAATGGAACCAAATGATGAAGGAATTTTGGAGTTACAGTCATGTTCAGATGATGAAACAAATTCTCTTCGTGGCCTATTTCATTGGCAGATGGAAGACTATGGGGTATTTCCATCGACTTGTAATTTTCTTGAAGCTACAACTCTTAGTGAAGAGCAACTGATGAAAAATGATTTTGGAAAGTTGGATAGTTTATGTGCACGAGATGTTGTCCATGGTTGGAAAAAGACGACAGTTGCAGCGGATGTATCCAACTTTGTAGAAGAATGCAAAGTAGCAGACGGTATGTCTCAGAGTACAAAAAGCAAAATATTTAACTTGGAATGCATAAATATTGGTCAAGATGAATCAACTTCAAATAAAATTTATAGGAGAAATAAAAAAATAAAGATTAGAAAATTAAAGCAGAAAATAAAAGTGCAAGGGATGAAAGCAATTAAAATTTATAAAGAACAGTCTCATAAAATTTATATTGCATGATTATTGAGGTAATTAATTTATTCAAAGTGGAAAAACAAAAAAACAAAAAATTATAAAGTTAAAGGGTTGACATTATTTTCCACATATTGTATAGCCTTCATCTCTCCACACGATACGAAGCATAGAAAAGTTATTGAGTGTATGACTCTTTCTAGTTCTCTACACAGTACGGCAAGGAAGATGTGGTACAACATCAACAGTGAAGGTACGGCGAGATGTTGCACGACAAGTATTGAAGTCATTGACCGTACGACTTCAAATTGATTACACGGTATAGAGCATATTTAAAACATTGGACATACCACGTACCACATCCTCCTTCAGACACAATCCCGTACAACAAAATAGGCAAGGAGTACATAATGTATGGTTGAAGGGAATGGTATGACTGATAGGGAGGAAAAGCACATTAGGATAGAGCAATGTACGGGTTGCACAGGTCGTGCAAAGTTTGTCATGCATAAGACTTAACAAGGTACGATCTTTTCCTTGCAACGTACAGCTAGGCTATATCACCACCGAACGTGCTAGGACTTCTACTGTACGGTGTAGGACTTCTCACACAATAGAATGGGTAGGTTTCAACACGGTACGATAGAGGCATTATCACATCATACAGTGAAGGTCAAGTGCATCCGCTATACAATCAATATCAAGAAGTTTATCGGATGTACCATCAGCATTAAGGATTTATTCATGACATCCATAGTTATAGATATTCAAGTTCGATATGTGCATAGTACGACATTCATTTTGGGCAAGATTGGCATGGAGACAACAGATTTTTTTTCCACCCTTCAACGACATCATTACCTTTCCATCGTACGGCTTGACATATGTTGGTTAAACACTATGAAATCTCTATTTCTAGCTTCATCAATATCGTTTTTTGCCTCTTAAAAAATCTTGAAAATGATGTGCGCTATGAAGTCCTGTGTGGTTTTGAAAGTCTTAAATTGAGCTTGCTGGTGGGGGCTTTGCCCCTCGACCTCACCTTGTATCACAACAAGGAGTGCGCTCGAGGCGTTGCCCCTCGACCTTGTGGGGGCACTACCCCTAGACCCCCATCTCACTCATTTGAATTGCCAAGTACACTCCAAATCCGAGTTTGCAAAGTTCACTTCCAAGTTTGGTTACTAATCCTTGTCCACAACATCGTCATTAGTTTGGTAAGTCTTCCCTAATGTTACTTGATGTTTACTTGTCACCTGGAAGACGACTTTTTCTTTCGGGGGGGATGATGTAGTCGGTGTACAATGTCTATTATTATGCTTCTATAATATTGGTTATCTGACTATGTTTTAATTGTTTGTATTAATTGGTTGTCGATTTTGGGGAGTTATAACAATCGGTTTGTAGAAACCCCTTGTTCCCCTGTTTATGAATCTGACTGAGTTTTTTGTTTGTTTTTGCAGTTTTTGGTTTTCTTGGTGTTTTTGAGCATAAAATACAATATTGCGATTTTGCAAGAAATAAAGAATAAATTCTAATAAAATCTTTCAACACTGAAAACTAGGAAATCTATGGAGAATAAGATTGCCAGTCTATCATTTAATCTTCTGAACGATTACAATAGAGATCCACTAACATGCAATACAAAAAGCAATGAATATTTCAATGAAGAACCTGGTAATCGCAGCAAGATGAGAAAACCCTCGATCTGATACAGCAGCAACGAATAACCCCTTTCCCCTCTGTCAGACGATCCAGATCAATGCTAAATCATAGGCGCCCAAGCTAGCAATGGCAGACTGACCCAAAAGCAAGCGATTTACTTCAAGGAGAAAATACGCCCTTCTTAATGATGGTATGGCCTGGTACAACTGGTACGGTTGTGTGCAGCAGCAATAGATTAAAATGTACGGCCTTTGAAGAGTCTTCAACTATCTCTGAAATAGGCGCTTTGAAGAATATTTGCCTTCTGGATGAAACCCTCAATCCAAACTCTGATAAAGAATGTTCTGTGAAATTCTATGATCTCTTCTGGATGAAGAAACCTCTTTGTGGCAATAAATCGGATGATATTGCACACCCTCTGAATCGCTCTCACTGGAGATGGCTCGTTCCCCAATGCATTCGAGACTGAAACCCTAAGTTTCTGTGCTCAGACCAAACTTGATCAATTTTCAATAACTCAATATCACATAATGGCTCGAATCCCAATGAAAAATGCCTTATACCCTCAAAAGTGCGAATTCCTCAATAATAGGGATTATTAAATAATTCGACTTCTTATTCTTTTAATATTTCAATAGTCTCTGGCATAATTTTTAATCATAAATTTAATCGTCAAATGGCCCCTTTTAATGTTGGGCGACCCCTCAGCCAAAATCACTTAAGTTATAATATAATATTATAACTTTATATTATAATGCTCCAGTAATTAATATTTAATTAAATCAATTAAATATTAATATCTCTTTCAATATTAACCCCATGCTCGAGCCGTCTGAAGCTGTCAACTGAGGAAGTGATTCTGAACGCTATCAATCCATACTGCTAAAAATAGCAGGGGTCCCACGAGTGCTAAATCTTTGCTAAAAATAGCAACTCGGGCTAGAAGTGTCGAGCGAGGCGAGCGAAGCCAACTGATCAAATCTTACTGACAATCTGGTGAGCCAACTCCATCAAGACCCTCTATCCAAACTATCTCGACCCTCGAGGGTGCATAATAAACTAATCACGTGCTCAGAGATGTCAACTAGAAGGGGACATGACCACGGTTGGTTGACGGTTGCATTCTTCTTGGCAACTTCGGGTGCTTTAAATACAGTGTATCATCAAGGAGAGTAGTATGATCTAGTTGGATCGACTTTGATCCTTGGCTGACCATCTCCGGTCTTCTCTGTAGTAAATTCATGTGTGAATAAAGATATATTTTACTTTTGTATTTGGTATGCATTGTCATCTCTATTATTAATTCATGTATCTAATTTATCAGATAGAGCAGTAAACACAAAAGAGGGTTTTAGAAAAGGATTTCTAGAATATTGGGAAACCTTGTTTAGAGCATTCACTTGGTCTCCTGAAATTACACAAATAGAAATTTTGTTTTGTTCAGTTCCCAAATGGATTAATGTTAAAAACATTCCTCCACAAATGTTGGTTTCCTTTAATATAGGGGTTCAAATCCTTGAAATAATTGAATTGGGGTTGGATGGAAAACTGTTTGGCTATGAGATAGAAGCCTAGAAGGTCTAAACTCTTGTTTTTTATGCAAAACAGATGGTCGCCAAAATGAGATTGCCCTAAAATTGTAAATAATAAAAGAAATAATAGACCATAAACGGTTGCATTCAATGATCATAATGCACAAAAATCCTCGTAGGAAGAGAAAAATGAGGGTATGGACTGTGATGTGAATAACAATGAGTCCCTCCATTCCTTAGATGAAAATAATATGGTTGAGCCCCAATCTTGCGTTGAGGACAATGTGCAAAGTGAGGAAGTGACTAACCCTAATCTTGATGTTGAGGATAAGATTGAAAAGTATGGGGAAAAAGGAGATGGAAATAATGTAATCCCGAATGATTTGAACAAGATGGAATTTGACCCTAGTAATGAAAACTCTATTCCAGATGGATTGAATAAAGTTGAAAATATAAATTAGGAAATTGATGCAATTATTCTTGTAAAGGACAATGCAAATGTGTTTCATAAAAAGAATGCACAAGAGATTGTGCTGGATAAGCTCACGGAATAGATTGAGAGAAGGAAGGCTAAAAGACCCCCAGACCCTCTAGAGGCTGCAAACTCTATAGATTCAAATGGGATTCCTTATGATTGTGATTATAAAAAAGGAAATAGAGAGATAACTTGCTATAACCCTTTGTTTCAAGAAAATAGAGTAGAACAAATTGGAAAGGAGAAAAAAGTGCTTAAAGAGGAAGAAAACAAAAAAAGGAAAGAAGTGAACAGAAGCAACAACTCACAAAAGCTTGGGAAGAAAGGCAAAGGAGAAGGCATGCCTACCTGCTTTGATAGGCTCTATAAGAATCAGAAGAATTCTCAACCCCCGCCCCTCAAAGATGATTTTAAATTGTATAAGTTGGAATTTTCGAGGATTGGAATCCCTAGGGAGAAAATATGTCCTAAGGTCTCTTTGCAATAGTAAAAAGGACTTAGATTGTCTTCTGATTCAAGTAAAAGTTGTTGATTTCCAATTGCACAATGCTTTAAGGTCTGGATGGAAAAATGTCGCTGCCTTTTACACTAATCATCAAAAAGGAAAGGGTGGAATAGTAATTTTAGTAGGACAAAAATGGAAGCCTTGTATTAATAGTTTTGGTTGTTCACCCTGCAATAGATGTGTTTGGATAACACTGGAAAAAACAATCATTTTGGTTGTTCACCCTGCAATAGATGTATCTGGATAACAGTAGAAAAACAATCAAAAGTTTGGAGTATGCTCCATTTATGCTCCTAATGATTACATGGAGATAATAGAAGTTTGGAGATGGTGTGTTACCAATCTACCTAAAGTACCCTGGACTATTGGGGGAGATTTTAATATGATTGAAAATAAAGAGGATAAATCTGGGGGATATCCCTGGGTATGGAAAGGAAATGAGCAGTATTATTGGACAAGAATGAAAAAAATGTCAAAACTATTTGATCCCCTTGAAGGGAAAAAGAAAGTAAGAGTATTTGGTTTACATGGTGCAATAATCAAAATGACAGCAAAAGAGTTTACTGCAGACTTGACAGGTTTTATGCTCAAGAAGACACATTTTTCTTTGAAAGTAGAAAGGATGCCAACTGTGTTCAACTGGAACCCAAAACATTATCTGATCACTGCCCAATTGAAACAAGAATTGTGGTCAAATCCTATGGATATAGATCAATAAAAAGAGGACAGTCTATACAAGCTCAACACTGATATTTTGAAGTATCAAGATTATATGGAAGGTATTAAAACATTGAGAAAAATCAATATGACATTCTTTCCTAAAAACTCAGCCATTGATTATTGGGTTGGTTTGATCTCCAATCTTAAGATCCTACTGAAGGCTATTGGGAAAAGAGCTGCAATTGAAAGTAGATTAGAATGTTCTTTACAGGATGAGTTATTGACTGTTGAGGCCAAGGTACAAATGGATATCAATAATGAGACTCTGTGAATAATTTAAAGGGTATAAAACACAAGCTCAAAAATTTCCAAATTAAGAAAACCCATGGGGCTAGGGTTAGGGAAAAATGAATTGGGTCAAAGACGAAGATAAGGGCACTAAATACTTCTTCAATCTGTTGAAGGCAAAACATGCCATTGAGTCTATTGGACCTATTAGGGTAATGACTCTTGGATTCATAACAATGAAGAGATAAAGAAAGTCTTCTATGATTTCTACAAACACTTATTCACAGCTGAGGATAGAACCATCTCCTGCATTAATGCTCAAGAGATCTGTAAGCAGATAATGCCCAGAAAAATAACAGAAGATATGGAGGTAAAACTAAAAAAAGAGATCTCTAAAGAAGAAATTTCCAATGCTATATTATCTTTCCAAAATGGGAACTCCTAGGGCAGATTGTCTGCCAATAGAGTTTTATAAAGCGAATATAGACTGGGTGGTTGATGACCTATATGAGGTGTATCAATAGGCTATTGAAAAGGGATCTTTAGGGAGTAACATAAACAAAGGCATAATAAAGTTGCTTCCAAAAGATGGTGGTAAGAGTAATATTAAAAATTGGAGACCCATTACTCTCTTAAATGTGTCATACAAAATTTTTGCAAAATTGTTGGTTCGGAGATTAACAGAGATCCTCCCATTGATCATAAACAATACCCAAACAGGATTTATTAAGGGCAGAAATATTTTAGAAAACTTGATTACTAGTTGGGAGGCACTGCATTGGGCAAGACAAAACAATCAAGATATAGGGGTCCTTCTTCTGGATTTTGGAAAAGCTTATGACAGAATAGAGTGGTCATTTGTATTATCTATATTAGAAGCAATTGGTTTCCCAAATGAATTCTGTAAAATGGTAAAGGTTCTATTGAAAGATGCTAATGCTCAAGTGGAGGTAAATGGTTATCTTTCAGATCTCTTTCCCCTTTGAAGATCTATAAGACAAGGCTGCCCCTTAACTCCTGCTTTATTTGTAATTGCTTCTGAAGCCTTGTTCTATATTTTAAGGACTGACAGACTCAGATCCCTTTCCCCTCAAGGAGAATGAGTTAAGCACGAGCTAAGATTTGGTTGATTAGCTCAGTTTTATGATTTGTTTGAGGATGGAATTAAATGGATTATTTCAATTGGTAACTAATTTTTTCCATAATAACTAATTTGGAGTAGTGAGTATAGACAATGTAAGTTCTGGCCCAAAATGTTTCTAGACATGCCAAAATTAAGTCTAAAAATTTTGAAGCATGAATAGGCTTAGTGCTAACATAAAGACAACTGTTTTAGAGAATTGACAAACCGCAGGAAAAGTTTAATTATGTTTCCTTTTGTGAAGTAAGACACCAAAGGTGTTCATTAAGCTAAAGTAATTTTCATATTCTTTGTGATGTTGCTTGGTAGTTATATATAATTAGACCATCCACTTCCCTAAAGTAAATTTTCCCGATTATGTGCTATTGATAATGAATCCCGGGTTAGAGCCATTCACCCTAATAATTTATTTTTTTGAAATTTGTGATAAAACCACCCGAGGTTATATATGCTTGGAGGAATAAAACCGCGATGCCGAGACTTGTCTGCGGACTTGGCGAGTCCTATGTAATGTCCCCATTTCGCGAGACATCGAGTTAAGTAGGATTAGCCTATCATTTGACCCTCGTAGGCTGACAAATGTGATGAGAGGGTCTTCCTTGGCAGTTATCCAGAGTTTCAGGACTTTACTCCTCCAATTGATTCAGGTTTGGGCCTTTGCAGGGACTCACAAAGTGATATTCAGGCACTTACTATTTATAGTAAGTCAGGCCGACAGGGGTTACTATTTTTGGCAGGGCACCTGGCTCAGTTGGCAATCTCAATTTCGACCCAGTTTGACAGTTTGATGAGCGAACGGTGAATAAGGGAGCATTTAATAATAATTTAATAATTATTATTATGACCTTATATTATAAAGTCACTTTAGGTGAAATATTAAAATATTAATTATTAATGGCAAATTATAAAGTATTTAATACTTTATATTAAAGGAGCATTATTATTATTAAATGAGTATTTGTTACTCATTTAATATGGATGCCATTTATTAATAATTTGCCTAAGTCTCTAAAAGGGCGAATTATTATATTATTAAATGCAATTAAGTTGATTTTTTTGAAAAGGGTCGAACTTTTGAGGAAAAAGATATATATTTCTCTTCAAGACAAATCGAACTCAATTATTGATGATCATTTTGAATTTGTCTTTTCTCTCTGAGAACATTTGGAGTTGGAGAAACAAGGGTTTCTGCAATCAGGTTTTGGAGAACGTCAACTCTTTAGAATCAAGCATACTGAGGTTGTGAAAGATCAGCTGAAGCTTGCTAACAGGGTAGCTTTGTTCAGAAGTTACATTCGTGCTTACAAGGGAAAATAAGTAAGGGTTTGAAGAAGAAAATATTAAATCTACAAGAGATCAACTTCCAGCTTCATTCTTATTTCTCAGGCTATTGTATCTCCAGCCGTACCATATCATTTATTACTTGCAGATCAGAATTTTTGTTAGCTGCTACAGTGGCGTGAACAGTGCCGCGCTACAGTACCCGCGCTACAGTACGAGTGAACAGTGTCGCGCTACAGTGTTGGGCATTTATTATTGTGGATTTTGAGCATTCGTTGGGGTTTTGCAGAGGTCTGGGAATTGGATGAGTTACAATTTGAGTTAAGTGATTTCATGAGACCTGCTGTTTGCTGCTGCTAAGGAATTCTGTGCAATACTGGAGGTTATTCTGACATTCCAGACTTCTATACATGCTGTTCCAGGTCTGATACTTCCTTATATTCATTGTATCTTGCTTGAACTGTCAAATCCCTCACTAGTTGTTATATATCTCAGTCAGTTCACTCTAACAGTGTTAGAGGGAAGTCTTGTAAGTTGTAACTTGATTATAAATTGAAAATCTGAACTTGTCTAGGCTGTGGTATCTCTGAGTTGTTTAACTGTCTTATTTTCCAATTGTGATGCCCAAAAATTAGTTGTAAGGGGTCTGCCTTAAGGTTAGGTCTGCGATCAGATTTATGATGAACTGCTGTACCTTTTATAAGTCTTGCAATTGCTGAGTATGGGTGTTGAGACTTAATGTTACCAGTCTGATATAAGAACTTATATACTACTGTTCATGCTAGAGTTCCTTTACAATTTCTCTATTGCATTTAATATTCAGTAGTGATCTCAAGATGTATGTGAAGATCAGATTTGAGAAGTCAATGTAATGAATTCTATGCTCTTGAAAATCAGATTTCTAAGTTGATGCTTCTATTTGAGTATATCTCTACTTGCAAGTATGTGTGTGTCATTTAATTTCTTGGCAATATACCATTTGAGAATCAAAAACCCAAATATTTTGTGAATCAAATATTTAAACAAGGCAGAAAATTTAGTTTGCAAGTGTCCACTTGGGGTGGTACATCACACCTAGTGAATCAACCCAACCAAGTTTGGGGACTTGGACGAGTCCTACTCAAACTCGTCGAGTCTGGAGGACTCACCAGACTCGCGAGGTCTAGGCAAGTCCCATCAGCAAGACTCGGCCGAGAGGTTTGAAAAGTGCAAAAATAACATAAAATTTAAAGTTAAAATTTGTATGGTTTTGGGGGTCTGGACACCGAGTCTCGAGTCCCAAGTCAAGTCACCCTCACCGAGTCTGTGCCGAGTCCGAGTCTCGTAACTATGGAATAAAGTCATCTTCTTAGATGTAAAAAGTGAAAGTATCTCACATTACAGACGAATGTGACTTTGATTACCCCTCCATACAGCTAAAGAATGTTTGGCAAACTCTCTTTACAAAGAAAGTCACTCCCAAGTTGATTCCACATTGAACTTCCCACACATCTAATTTTATGGCCTTGAAAAGGCCAGCATTTAGATAAGAACTTAAATAGTGATTGTATGGTTATTAGAGAATTGTAATAATTTATTGACACTCAAGTCATTGGCTTTAGGAAATTAGTGTCATGTGATGTGTTGATCTTTTGGATTCAAGCAGTTGGTACTTGAGCCAATGATTGGATGTGATGTATAGTTTGTAGTAGATGGTGTGAGTTTTGGATGATGCTTCAATTGGAATTGTTTATTCAAGTGAAGCCACTTTCGGTCACCAACCAAGTATTGATGAAGTACTTGATTCTTATCAAGGAAGGCATTATCAATGCTTATGTTTGAAGTAGAATTTCTAGAACCTTGCAACGCATTGTGGCTAGAGTTCAGAACAAAAGTAGCATCATATTGCTCCTTTTCTGCATGAAACACAAATGGTGTTGGAAGAGCAATTGGAAGCATGCAAAGTGAAGGGGGTTGGATGCCATTACAAATCTCAGAAGGAGAACACGTTATACATGTATGTATTCTGTTGTTAGATATGTGTTGAAGCTCGAAGAATATAGATATAATTGTCCAATTTTTTATTAGTCATGAGAATCTCAAGGTGAATGAGTTAAGCACAATCTAAGATTTGGTTGATTAGCTCAGTTTTGTGATTTGTTTGAGGATGGAATTAAATGGATTATTTCAATTGGCAACTAATTTTTTTCATAATGGCCCAAAATAACCAAATAGTTTGTGTTGGAATGTTGTCATTTGATGTCAAGGGTATATAGACAGTTTGATAATGTCATTAATGTCAAAGGTACAAAGATGAAGTTTTCATTAAGTTCAAGTCATGTCAAGAAGGGTTTTGTTGTCTAAGCATATTATCATTGATGTGGAAGTTGTCTTTGATGTCAAGGAAATCGAACTAAGAGTAAGAGTGAAAATGATATAAATCGAACTAAGAGTAAGAGTGAAAATGATATAAGGTTAAGGAGGGAAATATAACTCTAGAATGAAGCAAGACATGAGCTGATTGCTTATCGCTAAAATTAAGATAAGATAATAGTTGAATAAGCAGCGATTACATGTCAATAAGCAGTTATTATAAAAAGAATACGCAAGTTCTATTGTGCACTTATCAATCATTAACAGCATGACACAAGAAAGCATAATGCCTTTGCCAGCTTCTTATGAGAGATTACAAGCCAGGAGAGATTACAAGCCAGTTGAGGTTATAATGTCTCATAGAGATTACACTTCAGTAATTAATAATTAAGGAGCAGAAACAGAGGATTTACAAAGGCAGCGATTACCTTTGTTAAAGTGTAGTTATCATCATTCACAAAGAAGCAATTCTTTATAAGGCAGCAAATATTATTAATAAAAAAAGGCAAATAAGACCCAAAAAAAAAAAAAAACATGTTAGTTTAAGGAGGCAGCGATTAATATAAATAAGGAGTCATGAATAAGACAAAATTAGAATAAAACAAAAAGTGAATAGAGACAAAAATAAAGGGAAGACCGATGACTTTGTTAGGCAGTGATTCGCATAAAGGAGATGTGCGATCTGTATGTTAATGATTAAAATAAATAAAGCAGCGATTGACTATACAGAGCAGCAATTTGTTTAATAGATACAAACATTAATACCAATCGCCCAAGTAAAGCAGCGCTTATGAAAGGACGATAACTGAAAAGGTTTGTCTATTGATAAATGTTACGATTTGTTTATGAAGTGAATTGTTTTGAAAAGTCAGAAATATATAAAGAAAAAAATTATGATTATTTAAATGGACATAACCTTTTGAAGGTTGTCTCTATGTTAAAAGAGATGCATCTATTCATAAATAAAAAAGGGATATAATATGTGAATGAGATTTGGGGAGAAGTGTGACATGTGAATTTAAAATATACACCAGCAGGTATATGAGTATGAGTATGCTGATGTAAAAGAAGAGAATATGCAGATATAAAGACAAATCGTTCGAGTGAATAAGGTGAGAAAAGTAAAAGAATATCCAATGCATAATATGAGAACAGATTTGTAAGGGGAATTTAAGAGCATATTTATTTCAGATTTATGAAGTATTTATGGCAGACTTATGAAGAGGTATTTATACAGATTTGTGAAGAGGGTTTCATGCAAAGATAAAGAACATTTTGGAGCAAAGTGGAGAGAGTTTTATGAGAGATATATAAAATTCTAGGCAGATTTGTATGAAGAAATTACAGAAGAATTATTATCATTAGATAGAAGGCAGAATTTTAAAAGGGGAGAACATACAGATTTGAAGAGAAGTATAAGTGGATGATGAAACATCATTTATAAGACAGATTGTATGAGGAGATTGTAATCAATTTTATGGCAGGTTTATGATCAGTTTATAGCAGATTGAAAATGAGTTATTGGTGTCTCTCTAGTAGGTTGGTGCCTATATATTCAGTTGTGGGAGTTGGTGCTCCCAATGAGTTGATGCTCACAAATTGAATAGGGGGTTGGTGCTCACAAATTGAATGAGGGGTTGGTGCCTCTAATAGGTTGGTGTCTACAAAATTTGTAAACAGAAGAACTTATATAAAAGCATTAATTTGTTGTGGTTTTTTGTCCATAAAGGTTTCCACGTAAATACCGTGTATTATTGTGTTCTTCTCATGTGCATGATTATTGATGTTGAGTAAATGATGTTATTGTTATTGATTAAGTTTTAAATGTGGCATTAAGTTTGAAAAAGTAAAGATTGTTGTTATACTGATTCACCCCCTCCACCTCCTCCTCCTCCCTCCCCCCTCTCTCAGTATAACCGTGTGCTCATCAGTTTGGAGTAGTGAGTATATACAATTTAAGTTCTTGACCAAAATGTGTCTAGATATGCCAAAATTAAGTCTAGAACTTTTGAAGCATGAATAGGCTTAGTGCTAACATGAAGACAACTACCACAGGAAAAGTTTAATTATGTTTCCTTCTGTGAAGTAAGACACTGATGGTGTTCATTAAGCTGAATTCTATGGTATTGGTAAAGGCTAACACAAGGGAATTTTCAGGTTGGAAGTTTCGATTGGTTCGAAAATGAACAATGAATTGCCTTGAACTCTTTTCTTTATGGATGACTGATACAAAGAACATTGGGTGCATGCAGCATCTTCTGGATGCCAAAACGATCCTCATATGAAGAGAGAGCCTTTGGTCTTGAGCTATCCCATATGGGAGACAGGAAATTATGTTTCTGAGCAACCATCTCTTAAGATTTAAAATATATTCCAAGAATACTTGGTTGATGACTGTGAGTTTACTTTTTGAATCCAAAACTGAACTGAAGGTAAAGGCTGTTGGGGTGAATTGCTTCCTATCATCAGAGGTTACACATTGGACTTCAAGAATGTAAAGCCTTTTGGTTGTAGGACAACTAACCACATTATTGTTGGTTCCTTTCTTGTACCGGATCACCTGGTGAAATTGTTGTATATATGATGGATTCTTCAAGTAGTGATGTACTTGCATTTTGAATTTGGAACTTGTGTGTTGTAATGTTAGGTTGGAGGATGTCTAACCACTTTATTTCTAGCTTCTTTCTTGTACCATATCAGCAAGTGAAATTGTTGTATACGTGATGTTATTGCATTTTGGATTTGGAACTCATGAACTGTAGTATTTGGTTATATGTGCTGAAAATTTTCTCTTTTCCAAATAAATAGAGATTCCCTTGTATGTGTTTGAATAATTGCATATGATGTTATGTCATACCTTAGTTTTATCAAATGATTATTCACCCAAATTCACGTTTTGATTTTTTAATTTTTTTATATACAGAGTTAATTAGCCCTTCTTAATTTAATGCTATGTTGTATTTTTTCTCTACCCTTGAAACATACCTGAACCGAACTGAGGAATTTATCTTTCATTCTATGATACCTATTTATTGTAATGCTGTGGTTTGTTGATAGAAATATGATAGATCAATTAGAATAAACTATTGTACAGTAAATTTGATTAAGTAGATAAAAAATGACCCTCCACAAAATCTGTTGAATTATTAAATACAAAATGCAAGAATTAGATATAACTGGTCATAAACATGTGAAAAAAGTATGACATTATGTTGCATGTGATGTAATTGATTTTGGAATGCAATATTTTTTTTGAATCATATACCATTTGAATTTTTCTCTATAAAACAAATATGCTTATAAAATATATCATCGATGATTGAGAATCAGTCTTCATCAAAGTGTGCCTTACAGTTATATTACTGAGGTATTACCTAATAAGATAACAATATTTGTGAAGGTATTGGAAGGAAGGATCAAGTGCATCAACATAAAATGAAAATTGTAATGCCTACATAAAGATTGTTTACATAAAAGGAAACACACACCAAGATTCATGTGTAGAAGTACTCATGGGGAAGAAAAATCCATGGAAGAAACACAATCTCTTTGCTTTGGCAACATTAAGGAGTATGGGGATCCTCAACTATCTAATGATTGAAAAGAAGTGCAAACAGCTAGGAAACACAACATGATCTCATAAGGTGTGAATCCCTAGCATAAGTTTGCAATGCCAAAACCCTTGAATACAATTAGGTTCCATTGATGTTGTGCAACCTTAACGAGAGATTTCCTCAGTTGCAAAGCTTATGGTAAAGAAAAATAAACTAGATAGTAATACCAATCTAATGTCTCATACTTTGTAGCTTTGAAAGTTTAATTTTCCAATGGACCATGCCTAAAGATTTATGTACTTATCATTTTCGAGTAAGTAACAAAATGGTGAGGTCTTTAATCCATAACCCATTTCCAATCAATATTTCTAATTTATTACTTGATGAAGGGGCATGGCTACTCACATAATCCAAAATGATATTAGGTGTGAAATGTTCATAGTAGATCCAAACCTACTTATACTCTTAAATTGTTTCTCATTTCTTGTCCAAGGACATACGCATGTCTCTTCAAAATCAATGCCATAGAAATAAGAATGTACTAAAAATCTTCATTTATGACGGGAAATTTCATCCTCAAGGGTGATTCTCATCAATCCCCACCTCAAAAGTAATCTTTGATTCTTGAACCCATCTTTCACTTTGTTTGGGTCGAGTTTACCTCCAAAATCTGAAAGCTTAGTATTCACTTGAGTTCTTTGCTTGGATACAACTTCAATGAACTTTAGGG
>VDFB02358134.1:37183725-37265706 GCA_007258455.2 Sequoia sempervirens | reverse complement strand
AGAAAAGTTATTGAGTGTATGACTCTTTCTAGTTCTCTACACAGTACGGCAAGGAAGATGTGGTACAACATCAACAGTGAAGGTACGGCGAGATGTTGCACGACAAGTATTGAAGTCATTGACCGTACGACTTCAAATTGATTACACGGTATAGAGCATATTTAAAACATTGGACATACCACGTACCACATCCTCCTTCAGACACAATCCCGTACAACAAAATAGGCAAGGAGTACATAATGTATGGTTGAAGGGAATGGTATGACTGATAGGGAGGAAAAGCACATTAGGATAGAGCAATGTACGGGTTGCACAGGTCGTGCAAAGTTTGTCATGCATAAGACTTAACAAGGTACGATCTTTTCCTTGCAACGTACAGCTAGGCTATATCACCACCGAACGTGCTAGGACTTCTACTGTACGGTGTAGGACTTCTCACACAATAGAATGGGTAGGTTTCAACACGGTACGATAGAGGCATTATCACATCATACAGTGAAGGTCAAGTGCATCCGCTATACAATCAATATCAAGAAGTTTATCGGATGTACCATCAGCATTAAGGATTTATTCATGACATCCATAGTTATAGATATTCAAGTTCGATATGTGCATAGTACGACATTCATTTTGGGCAAGATTGGCATGGAGACAACAGATTTTTTTTCCACCCTTCAACGACATCATTACCTTTCCATCGTACGGCTTGACATATGTTGGTTAAACACTATGAAATCTCTATTTCTAGCTTCATCAATATCGTTTTTTGCCTCTTAAAAAATCTTGAAAATGATGTGCGCTATGAAGTCCTGTGTGGTTTTGAAAGTCTTAAATTGAGCTTGCTGGTGGGGGCTTTGCCCCTCGACCTCACCTTGTATCACAACAAGGAGTGCGCTCGAGGCGTTGCCCCTCGACCTTGTGGGGGCACTACCCCTAGACCCCCATCTCACTCATTTGAATTGCCAAGTACACTCCAAATCCGAGTTTGCAAAGTTCACTTCCAAGTTTGGTTACTAATCCTTGTCCACAACATCGTCATTAGTTTGGTAAGTCTTCCCTAATGTTACTTGATGTTTACTTGTCACCTGGAAGACGACTTTTTCTTTCGGGGGGGATGATGTAGTCGGTGTACAATGTCTATTATTATGCTTCTATAATATTGGTTATCTGACTATGTTTTAATTGTTTGTATTAATTGGTTGTCGATTTTGGGGAGTTATAACAATCGGTTGGTTGACGGTTGCATTCTTCTTGGCAACTTCGGGTGCTTTAAATACAGTGTATCATCAAGGAGAGTAGTATGATCTAGTTGGATCGACTTTGATCCTTGGCTGACCATCTCCGGTCTTCTCTGTAGTAAATTCATGTGTGAATAAAGATATATTTTACTTTTGTATTTGGTATGCATTGTCATCTCTATTATTAATTCATGTATCTAATTTATCAGATAGAGCAGTAAACACAAAAGAGGGTTTTAGAAAAGGATTTCTAGAATATTGGGAAACCTTGTTTAGAGCATTCACTTGGTCTCCTGAAATTACACAAATAGAAATTTTGTTTTGTTCAGTTCCCAAATGGATTAATGTTAAAAACATTCCTCCACAAATGTGGGTTTTTTGCCTCAATTGTTAAAAATTGTTGGTAGAATTCTTCAAATTGAGGAAACTAGGTCCACTTTGCCTCATATGAATGCCAGAATGTTGGTTTCCTTTAATATAGGGGTTCAAATCCTTGAAATAATTGAATTGGGGTTGGATGGAAAACTGTTTGGCTATGAGATAGAAGCCTAGAAGGTCTAAACTCTTGTTTTTTATGCAAAACAGATGGTCGCCAAAATGAGATTGCCCTAAAATTGTAAATAATAAAAGAAATAATAGACCATAAACGGTTGCATTCAATGATCATAATGCACAAAAATCCTCGTAGGAAGAGAAAAATGAGGGTATGGACTGTGATGTGAATAACAATGAGTCCCTCCATTCCTTAGATGAAAATAATATGGTTGAGCCCCAATCTTGCGTTGAGGACAATGTGCAAAGTGAGGAAGTGACTAACCCTAATCTTGATGTTGAGGATAAGATTGAAAAGTATGGGGAAAAAGGAGATGGAAATAATGTAATCCCGAATGATTTGAACAAGATGGAATTTGACCCTAGTAATGAAAACTCTATTCCAGATGGATTGAATAAAGTTGAAAATATAAATTAGGAAATTGATGCAATTATTCTTGTAAAGGACAATGCAAATGTGTTTCATAAAAAGAATGCACAAGAGATTGTGCTGGATAAGCTCACGGAATAGATTGAGAGAAGGAAGGCTAAAAGACCCCCAGACCCTCTAGAGGCTGCAAACTCTATAGATTCAAATGGGATTCCTTATGATTGTGATTATAAAAAAGGAAATAGAGAGATAACTTGCTATAACCCTTTGTTTCAAGAAAATAGAGTAGAACAAATTGGAAAGGAGAAAAAAGTGCTTAAAGAGGAAGAAAACAAAAAAAGGAAAGAAGTGAACAGAAGCAACAACTCACAAAAGCTTGGGAAGAAAGGCAAAGGAGAAGGCATGCCTACCTGCTTTGATAGGCTCTATAAGAATCAGAAGAATTCTCAACCCCCGCCCCTCAAAGATGATTTTAAATTGTATAAGTTGGAATTTTCGAGGATTGGAATCCCTAGGGAGAAAATATGTCCTAAGGTCTCTTTGCAATAGTAAAAAGGACTTAGATTGTCTTCTGATTCAAGTAAAAGTTGTTGATTTCCAATTGCACAATGCTTTAAGGTCTGGATGGAAAAATGTCGCTGCCTTTTACACTAATCATCAAAAAGGAAAGGGTGGAATAGTAATTTTAGTAGGACAAAAATGGAAGCCTTGTATTAATAGTTTTGGTTGTTCACCCTGCAATAGATGTGTTTGGATAACACTGGAAAAAACAATCATTTTGGTTGTTCACCCTGCAATAGATGTATCTGGATAACAGTAGAAAAACAATCAAAAGTTTGGAGTATGCTCCATTTATGCTCCTAATGATTACATGGAGATAATAGAAGTTTGGAGATGGTGTGTTACCAATCTACCTAAAGTACCCTGGACTATTGGGGGAGATTTTAATATGATTGAAAATAAAGAGGATAAATCTGGGGGATATCCCTGGGTATGGAAAGGAAATGAGCAGTATTATTGGACAAGAATGAAAAAAATGTCAAAACTATTTGATCCCCTTGAAGGGAAAAAGAAAGTAAGAGTATTTGGTTTACATGGTGCAATAATCAAAATGACAGCAAAAGAGTTTACTGCAGACTTGACAGGTTTTATGCTCAAGAAGACACATTTTTCTTTGAAAGTAGAAAGGATGCCAACTGTGTTCAACTGGAACCCAAAACATTATCTGATCACTGCCCAATTGAAACAAGAATTGTGGTCAAATCCTATGGATATAGATCAATAAAAAGAGGACAGTCTATACAAGCTCAACACTGATATTTTGAAGTATCAAGATTATATGGAAGGTATTAAAACATTGAGAAAAATCAATATGACATTCTTTCCTAAAAACTCAGCCATTGATTATTGGGTTGGTTTGATCTCCAATCTTAAGATCCTACTGAAGGCTATTGGGAAAAGAGCTGCAATTGAAAGTAGATTAGAATGTTCTTTACAGGATGAGTTATTGACTGTTGAGGCCAAGGTACAAATGGATATCAATAATGAGACTCTGTGAATAATTTAAAGGGTATAAAACACAAGCTCAAAAATTTCCAAATTAAGAAAACCCATGGGGCTAGGGTTAGGGAAAAATGAATTGGGTCAAAGACGAAGATAAGGGCACTAAATACTTCTTCAATCTGTTGAAGGCAAAACATGCCATTGAGTCTATTGGACCTATTAGGGTAATGACTCTTGGATTCATAACAATGAAGAGATAAAGAAAGTCTTCTATGATTTCTACAAACACTTATTCACAGCTGAGGATAGAACCATCTCCTGCATTAATGCTCAAGAGATCTGTAAGCAGATAATGCCCAGAAAAATAACAGAAGATATGGAGGTAAAACTAAAAAAAGAGATCTCTAAAGAAGAAATTTCCAATGCTATATTATCTTTCCAAAATGGGAACTCCTAGGGCAGATTGTCTGCCAATAGAGTTTTATAAAGCGAATATAGACTGGGTGGTTGATGACCTATATGAGGTGTATCAATAGGCTATTGAAAAGGGATCTTTAGGGAGTAACATAAACAAAGGCATAATAAAGTTGCTTCCAAAAGATGGTGGTAAGAGTAATATTAAAAATTGGAGACCCATTACTCTCTTAAATGTGTCATACAAAATTTTTGCAAAATTGTTGGTTCGGAGATTAACAGAGATCCTCCCATTGATCATAAACAATACCCAAACAGGATTTATTAAGGGCAGAAATATTTTAGAAAACTTGATTACTAGTTGGGAGGCACTGCATTGGGCAAGACAAAACAATCAAGATATAGGGGTCCTTCTTCTGGATTTTGGAAAAGCTTATGACAGAATAGAGTGGTCATTTGTATTATCTATATTAGAAGCAATTGGTTTCCCAAATGAATTCTGTAAAATGGTAAAGGTTCTATTGAAAGATGCTAATGCTCAAGTGGAGGTAAATGGTTATCTTTCAGATCTCTTTCCCCTTTGAAGATCTATAAGACAAGGCTGCCCCTTAACTCCTGCTTTATTTGTAATTGCTTCTGAAGCCTTGTTCTATATTTTAAGGACTGACAGACTCAGATCCCTTTCCCCTCAAGGAGAATGAGTTAAGCACGAGCTAAGATTTGGTTGATTAGCTCAGTTTTATGATTTGTTTGAGGATGGAATTAAATGGATTATTTCAATTGGTAACTAATTTTTTCCATAATAACTAATTTGGAGTAGTGAGTATAGACAATGTAAGTTCTGGCCCAAAATGTTTCTAGACATGCCAAAATTAAGTCTAAAAATTTTGAAGCATGAATAGGCTTAGTGCTAACATAAAGACAACTGTTTTAGAGAATTGACAAACCGCAGGAAAAGTTTAATTATGTTTCCTTTTGTGAAGTAAGACACCAAAGGTGTTCATTAAGCTAAAGTAATTTTCATATTCTTTGTGATGTTGCTTGGTAGTTATATATAATTAGACCATCCACTTCCCTAAAGTAATTTTCCCCGATTATGTTTGCCTATTGATAACGAATCAGTTGGAAATCCATTCACCTAATAATTTTTATTTTTTGAAATTTGTGATAAAACCACCGGGTTATATATGCTTGGAGGGAATAAAGCACAGTAACGAGACTTGTCTGGACTTGGCGAGTCCCTAGTCGAGTCAACCCAGCCAAGTTTGGGGACTCGGCTGAGTCCGGACAAGTCCTACCCAAACTCACAGGACTCGCGAAGTCTAGGCAAGTCCCATCAGCAAGACTCGGCCGAGAGGTTTGAAAAGTGCAAAAATAACATAAAATTTAAAGTTAAAATTTGTATGGTTTTGGAGGTCTAGGCACCGAGTCTCGAGCCCCAAGTCAAGTCACCCTCGCCGAGTCTGTGCCAAGTCCAAGTCTCGTAACTATGGAATAAAGTCATCTTCTCAGATGTAAAAAGTGAAAGTATCTCACATTACAGACGAATGTGACTTTGATTACCCCTCCATACAGCTAAAGACTGTTTGGAAAACTCTCTTTACAAAGAAAGTCACTCCCAGGTTGATTCCACACTGAACTTCCCACACATCTAATTTTATGTCCTTGAAAAGGCCAGCATTTAGATAAGAACTTCAATAGTGATTGTATGGTTATTAGAGAATTGTAATAATTTATTGACACTCAAGTCATTGGCTTTAGGTAATTAGTAAGTGTCGTGTTGAGCTTTTGGATTCAAGCAATTGGTACTTGAGCCAGTGATTGGATGTGATGTACAGTGTGTAGTAGATGGTGTGAGTTTTGGATGATGCTTCAATTGGAATTGTTTATTCAAGTGAAGCCACTTTCGGTCACCAACCAAGTATTGATGAAGTACTTGATTCTTATCAAGGAAGGCATTATCAATGCTTATGTTTGAAGTAGAATTTCTAGAACCTTGCAACGCATTGTGGCTAGAGTTAAGAACAAAAGTAGCATCATATTGCTCCTTTTCTTCATGAAACACAAATGGTGTTGGAAGAGCAATTGGAAGCATGCAAAGTGAAGGGGGTTGGATGCCATTACAAATCTCAGAAGGAGAACACGTTATACATGTATGTATTCTGTTGTTAGATATGCGTTGAAGCTCGAAGAATATAGATATAATTGTCCACTTTTTTATTAGTCATGAGAATCTCAAGGTGAATGAGTTAAGCACGATCTAAGATTTGGTTGATTAGCTCAGTTTTGTGATTTGTTTGAGGATGGAATTAAATGGATTATTTCAATTGGCAACTAATTTTTTTCATAATGGCCCAAAATAACCAAATAGTTTGTGTTGGAAATGTTGTCATTGATGTCAAGGGTATATAGACAGTTCGATAATGTCATTAATGTCAAAGGTACAAAGATGAAGTTTTCATTAAGTTCAAGTCATGTCAAGAAGGGTTTTGTTGTCTAAGCATATTATCATTGATGTGGAAGTTGTCTTTGATGTCAAGGAAATCAGACTAAGAGTAAGAGTGAAGATGATATAAGGTTAAGGAGGGAAATATAACTCTAGAATGAAGCAAGACATGAGCTGATTGCTTATCGCTAAAATTAAGATAAGATAATAGTTGAATAAGCAGCGATTACATGACAATGATTACATGTCAATAAGCAGTGATTATAAAAAGAATACCCAAGTTCTATTGTGCACTTATCAATCATTAACAGCATGACACAAGAAAGCATAATGCCTTTGCCAGCTTCTTATGAGAGATTACAAGCCAGTTGAGGTTATAATGTCTCATAGAGATTACACTTCAGTAATTAATAATTAAGGAGCAGAAACAGAGGATTTACAAAGGCAGCGATTACCTTTGTTAAAGTGTAGTTATCATCATTCACAAAGAAGCAATTCTTTATAAGGCAGCAAATATTATTAATAAAAAAAGGGCATATAAGACCAAAAAAAAAAAAAACACGTAAGTTTAAGGAGGCAGCGATTAATATAAATAAGGAGTCATGAATAAGACAAAATTAGAATAAAACAAAAAGTGAATAGAGACAAAAATAAAGGGAACAGCGATGACTTTGTTAGGCAGTGATTTGCATAAAGGAGATGTGGATCTGTATGTTAATGATTAAAATAAATAAAGCAGCGATTGACTATACAGAGCAGCAATTTGTTTAATAGATACAAACATTAATACCAATCGCCCAAGTAAAGCAGCGCTTATGAAAGGACGATAACTGAAAAGGTTTGTCTATTGATAAATGTTACGATTTGTTTATGAAGTGAATTGTTTTGAAAAGTCAGAAATATATAAAGAAAAAAATTATGATTATTTAAATGGACATAACCTTTTGAAGGTTGTCTCTATGTTAAAAGAGATGCATCTATTCATAAATAAAAAAGGGATATAATATGTGAATGAGATTTGGGGAGAAGTGTGACATGTGAATTTAAAATATACACCAGCAGGTATATGAGTATGAGTATGCTGATGTAAAAGAAGAGAATATGCAGATATAAAGACAAATCGTTCGAGTGAATAAGGTGAGAAAAGTAAAAGAATATCCAATGCATAATATGAGAACAGATTTGTAAGGGGAATTTAAGAGCATATTTATTTCAGATTTATGAAGTATTTATGGCAGACTTATGAAGAGGTATTTATACAGATTTGTGAAGAGGGTTTCATGCAAAGATAAAGAACATTTTGGAGCAAAGTGGAGAGAGTTTTATGAGAGATATATAAAATTCTAGGCAGATTTGTATGAAGAAATTACAGAAGAATTATTATCATTAGATAGAAGGCAGAATTTTAAAAGGGGAGAACATACAGATTTGAAGAGAAGTATAAGTGGATGATGAAACATCATTTATAAGACAGATTGTATGAGGAGATTGTAATCAATTTTATGGCAGGTTTATGATCAGTTTATAGCAGATTGAAAATGAGTTATTGGTGTCTCTCTAGTAGGTTGGTGCCTATATATTCAGTTGTGGGAGTTGGTGCTCCCAATGAGTTGATGCTCACAAATTGAATAGGGGGTTGGTGCTCACAAATTGAATGAGGGGTTGGTGCCTCTAATAGGTTGGTGTCTACAAAATTTGTAAACAGAAGAACTTATATAAAAGCATTAATTTGTTGTGGTTTTTTGTCCATAAAGGTTTCCACGTAAATACCGTGTATTATTGTGTTCTTCTCATGTGCATGATTATTGATGTTGAGTAAATGATGTTATTGTTATTGATTAAGTTTTAAATGTGGCATTAAGTTTGAAAAAGTAAAGATTGTTGTTATACTGATTCACCCCCTCCACCTCCTCCTCCTCCCTCCCCCCTCTCTCAGTATAACCGTGTGCTCATCAGTTTGGAGTAGTGAGTATATACAATTTAAGTTCTTGACCAAAATGTGTCTAGATATGCCAAAATTAAGTCTAGAACTTTTGAAGCATGAATAGGCTTAGTGCTAACATGAAGACAACTACCACAGGAAAAGTTTAATTATGTTTCCTTCTGTGAAGTAAGACACTGATGGTGTTCATTAAGCTGAATTCTATGGTATTGGTAAAGGCTAACACAAGGGAATTTTCAGGTTGGAAGTTTCGATTGGTTCGAAAATGAACAATGAATTGCCTTGAACTCTTTTCTTTATGGATGACTGATACAAAGAACATTGGGTGCATGCAGCATCTTCTGGATGCCAAAACGATCCTCATATGAAGAGAGAGCCTTTGGTCTTGAGCTATCCCATATGGGAGACAGGAAATTATGTTTCTGAGCAACCATCTCTTAAGATTTAAAATATATTCCAAGAATACTTGGTTGATGACTGTGAGTTTACTTTTTGAATCCAAAACTGAACTGAAGGTAAAGGCTGTTGGGGTGAATTGCTTCCTATCATCAGAGGTTACACATTGGACTTCAAGAATGTAAAGCCTTTTGGTTGTAGGACAACTAACCACATTATTGTTGGTTCCTTTCTTGTACCGGATCACCTGGTGAAATTGTTGTATATATGATGGATTCTTCAAGTAGTGATGTACTTGCATTTTGAATTTGGAACTTGTGTGTTGTAATGTTAGGTTGGAGGATGTCTAACCACTTTATTTCTAGCTTCTTTCTTGTACCATATCAGCAAGTGAAATTGTTGTATACGTGATGTTATTGCATTTTGGATTTGGAACTCATGAACTGTAGTATTTGGTTATATGTGCTGAAAATTTTCTCTTTTCCAAATAAATAGAGATTCCCTTGTATGTGTTTGAATAATTGCATATGATGTTATGTCATACCTTAGTTTTATCAAATGATTATTCACCCAAATTCACGTTTTGATTTTTTAATTTTTTTATATACAGAGTTAATTAGCCCTTCTTAATTTAATGCTATGTTGTATTTTTTCTCTACCCTTGAAACATACCTGAACCGAACTGAGGAATTTATCTTTCATTCTATGATACCTATTTATTGTAATGCTGTGGTTTGTTGATAGAAATATGATAGATCAATTAGAATAATCTATTGTACAGTAAATTTGATTAAGTAGATAAAAAATGACCCTCCACAAAATCTGTTGAATTATTAAATATAAAATGCAAGAATTAGATATAACTGGTCATAAACATGTGAAAAAAGTATGAAATTATGTTGCATGTGATGTAATTGATTTTGGAATGCAATATTTTTTTTGAATCATATACCATTTGAATTTTTCTCTATAAAACAAATATGCTTATAAAATATATCATCGATGATTGAGAATCAGTCTTCATCAAAGTGTGCCTTACAGTTATATTACTGAGGTATTACCTAATAAGATAACAATATTTGTGAAGGTATTGGAAGGAAGGATCAAGTGCATCAACATAAAATGAAAATTGTAATGCCTACATAAAGATTGTTTACATAAAAGGAAACACACACCAAGATTCATGTGTAGAAGTACTCATGGGGAAGAAAAATCCATGGAAGAAACACAATCTCTTTGCTTTGGCAACATTAAGGAGTATGGGGATCCTCAACTATCTAATGATTGAAAAGAAGTGCAAACAGCTAGGAAACACAACATGATCTCATAAGGTGTGAATCCCTAGCATAAGTTTGCAATGCCAAAACCCTTGAATACAATTAGGTTCCATTGATGTTGTGCAACCTTAACGAGAGATTTCCTCAGTTGCAAAGCTTATGGTAAAGAAAAATAAACTAGATAGTAATACCAATCTAATGTCTCATACTTTGTAGCTTTGAAAGTTTAATTTTCCAATGGACCATGCCTAAAGATTTATGTACTTATCATTTTCGAGTAAGTAACAAAATGGTGAGGTCTTTAATCCATAACCCATTTCCAATCAATATTTCTAATTTATTACTTGATGAAGGGGCATGGCTACTCACATAATCCAAAATGATATTAGGTGTGAAATGTTCATAGTAGATCCAAACCTACTTATACTCTTAAATTGTTTCTCATTTCTTGTCCAAGGACATACGCATGTCTCTTCAAAATCAATGCCATAGAAATAAGAATGTACTAAAAATCTTCATTTATGACGGGAAATTTCATCCTCAAGGGTGATTCTCATCAATCCCCACCTCAAAAGTAATCTTTGATTCTTGAACCCATCTTTCACTTTGTTTGGGTCGAGTTTACCTCCAAAATCTGAAAGCTTAGTATTCACTTGAGTTCTTTGCTTGGATACAACTTCAATGAACTTTAGGGTTTGTTGCTCGAAATTGAACTTTTTGAATATTAGGTTCATCACTTCATTGTTCACTCCTTGAGCTAACTTCAAGAGTGGCGTGTAATTAGAATATATACCCTATTCTTAATATTCCATTCGTATTCACCAACACAAGTTTTAACACTTAGAATTATGAAAAAGTTGAATTAGAGTTTCGTCTTTGAATAACTTTTCTTAGAAATCATAATGATCTTTAGAATTGTGATGCATAAGTGCTAAAATTTTGTGAATCAGTTGCATATAATATAATAAAGTAGGTGAATGAGTGAGCCAACCCATAAAAGAGAATCAATACAAAAATTTACCTTGGAGAAACCCCATATGGGAAAACTCATGCAAAATTTGGAGCACATTCTAGACTCATATGGTAATGGTAGGAAGTTTTAAGGATGCTTTTCCCTCTATGTTGTAAGGTTCTTTTGGTACCCCACTCCTCGCCCTCCCCTCCCCTATAGCCATATGGGTTCAATTTTGGGTCGGGATGACTCTAGGTTTGCCCAAGGTCCACCCTAGGCTCCACATGGAGCCAAGGATGGCTGGGGTAGACCCTAGGCAAACCTAGGAGGACTTGTTGCCCAATCGACCATAAAATAAATATATTTTTTTAAACATTTTTAGAAACAAAAAGTTATCCTCAATATGTAATTCACTTCTAAGTGAGGGTACTTGAATTTTTTTGCCTCATTTAACAAACACAAGTGACTACAACAATATTTTTGTCTCCAAGCTGTCATTTTTTCCCCAACACAAGTGACTAAAACAACAGTTTTACCTCCAAGTTGCCATTTTTTTTCACAAACACAAGTGACTAAAACAACATTTTTGCTTCCAAGCTACCATTTTCTTAAGGTTGCATTTTTCTTCAAAGATGAGGACTATGATAGAAAAACTTACACCAACAGGAGAGCAAGAGTTATACGGGTAAGATTTGTTCATCAAAGGTGAGTGAATCTTGTAATTTTTTTCAAGTTTTAAAGTTTTTTTTGAAGATTTTAAAAAAATCATTTTTTGAAGTCTTGATTTTTTAGTAAACCTTTTATAAATAATAGTGTTATAATGTAATTTTTTTGAAAAATGTTGTAGCATTGTAAATTTGTAATGTTTATACAAAATGGCTAATAGTTCTAGTTTAGTTGCCCGACGTGCAAAGAGCTCATTTAAATTTGATGCAACATCACTTCTTTGACAACATACAACCATGATTGAACAACTTCCTGGTGGTGGGGGTTATCGTTGGCATTGTATCTAATGTGGAAATGAGTATAAGAGCTCATACAATTGAATGAAAGCTCACTTGTGCACTATTTTCAGCTTAAAAATAAGAATTTGTTTATGGCTAAATAAAAAGGGTTTTCAAATAAATAGATAATGAGATAAATTAAAGAAAAAGAGGGTGCAAACATGGTAAGTAATAGATCAAAGGAAAGAGTACATCCTCTTTCTAGAAAAGGATTGCAAAAACGTTCCAGTGCTTTATCACAATTGGTTGGCCCACATCCTTTCATGCCACCATCTTCTTCAAAAGGGAATACCCCCTTTCTTTTGCATTAAAGAGGCCCATGGGAAGAAAAAAATACCATATATATAAAAACCCATACTCTACCCAAGGAAAAAAATGTCCTAAACCTATACCCATCCCCATACTAGGATTGAAAACTTAATTTTCCATTACGTAAATGATTGTCTAGAGAAGCATTTGTGTGTTGTGAATGTTCTACTATTTTTTATGTTGGCATACTCTAAGGCTATGCATTGATTTGTAACCCATAATGAACTTAGAGTAGTTTTGAGTATGGTTAAATTTTGTTGATTACCTCTAAAACAAGCATTACCTCTAAAACAAGATAATTCAATTTTAGGATTGTCCTACAAATGAGAGACTTGATGGAAAACCTAGATTGATTCCCACATTCCTCTAAACTAAAGCACCTTTTTGAAATTCTAAGTTTAGGGAAAAGGTAATGAAGCTCATAATGTATGAATTGTTTTGGACCCTTAGTGTTGAGTTTCCCAATATGTTATTCGAACTACTCTATTTTGTTTTCAACAATGACAATGTTTCTATAGCATCAAGGGAACACGACCTCCACTCTTAAAGCACATTTAATACCAACATTAAGTAATCCTCAAGTTTAAGAATAATACAAATCTATTTGTGAAGTCCTCCATAGGACTACATTTTGTAAGATTGTGCTTTGAGTTGTAGAGTTCTACAATATGAGGGATTTTAGGTAAGCATGGGCTAAAACAGTGAGATAATCAAATGACAAACTTTATGTTGATAAATATGATGTAGCATCAAAGGAGTGCTACCCACTCAATGAACCTAATGGAGAGAGGGGAATGGATGAACCTAGTGCGAGAGGACTTGATGAAGGAGGGAGAGGGCCTCTAGGGGTGTGCAATTGTGAATTGTTCAAATTTGTTTTAGCTTTCCAAGGTAATGTGCACCTTTAAGATTTCTAATTATTAAATTTGTAGATAAAAGAATTTGTTTAACAAAAGGAGAATGAGGGTTGAATGACAGTGAGCCATGCACTTGGCTTAACCAAACAATTGTGAGAAATCTCTCTTGATGAAGGAGGTGGACGTGGATGAGGGTGAGGGATAACAAACAACATGATTTTGGTTTGGCTTGCCAAAATAAATTGAGGGCCTTTAGACACTTGATTGAAATATTGAGTGACTTGTTTGATGAAATGAGAATGAGGGATGAATGACAACTAACCTCTTGGGTAGCTTGACTAAAGGAATGGGAGAGGACTCTTCTAATGGAGGGAGAGGGGAATGATGCCAAGTGTAAAATTAGATGAAAGGGGGTAATTTTTGCATTCTATGTCAATAACATTGAAGTGGGTGTCACACCCTTTGAATTCTACCCCATAGGAGGCCTATAAGTGTCATGCCTTATATTACTTCATCACATAAGCACCCAACCATGCCTCTCAATACCACCAATACACACACACTTCTTTGAATATGTTTTCTTTAGCAGTCTTCATTAGGGCTAACTAGATCCACATATTATGTTTCAACAAATTTAAATTTATGGGACTATCTAATTTTGAATTGTCAATTTGTGTGTAGGGCAATAGACTGATCTCAGTGAATTATGATGAAATTTCTTTTCAAAAATTGAGTGGTTAAATGGTAATCATTGTGACGAGGATGGTGGTGAAGATGATAATGAAGGTATCAGTGGGGGTGGTTATGGTAGCAATTATAGTGGTGTTAATAATGGTAGGGATCGGTTCACTGACCCTAATGGGCCCAATGTTTGATTGAACATGTTACTTTTGATAAATGTCATTTTCAACTTAGATGTGCCATACAATTTGAGTTTCATAATCATATACCTTTTTAATTAAATAATTTCATGGTTTGGAGACTACTTTTTAATTGTTTCAATATATTATTTGAATTATATTTTACTACTTTAATATTGTTCATTTGAAAAGTATTCATTTAAAAACAAATTTGATTCATATTTTGTAGGGTTTATATCACTTTATGTTGATTGCAATAACAATGAATAAAATTAGGATTTTAATATGGCAATTATGTTTTTGTTATGCTTAATCACCTCATATCAATGAAATGATTACTTATAATGAATGGTAATTTTAAAGAATATTAATAATTACAATTTGTTATCATATTATGATTTTTTTTTAATGCCAATATTGGCATAATGAGATGGTTTACATATGGTGTTCTTCTTCCCACCAAGGTTCAAACCTCATTGGGGTGTTATTGTTGAGTGGTTAGGTTGGGGATGAGGTCCCTCATTTGTGGTCTCACTAGTTCATAGCTCCTAGTAAAAAAGTTTACCCCTTTAAGAAAAAGAAGTAATGATTTTTTTATATTATATATTTTTATAAATTAATATTAATAAATGACTCATAAACAAGAAGCAAAAAAGTTCACACTGTGCGGAAGCTAAAGTTGATAAATAATTCATCTAATTAAGTCAAGATTAAAATCATCTTACTCAAGATTACTTTAGAAGGACTTAGCAATATAGTCAAGTTAAAGTCGAATAGCTTAGAGTGAAGGGTTGAATGCATAGTTAGGGCATTACCAAAGTAGTTTGGGTTAAGCACAAGGGTATGTGCACATAGATGGAGGGCCAAAAAGTGGCCAAATTTTTATATTTCCCCAAAATGTGTTTGTGTTCTAAGAAACATATCATGTAAATTTTTTGAAAACATGCTTGTGCTATAAGAAACATAACATGTATATTTCTCCAAAATGTGTTGGTGTTATAAGAAACATAATTCATGTGGGTTATAATGTGCACACATTAAGACTTGGGCATGTTTTTAGTAATGTGAGGGCATCACAACATGTATATTTGAATTTAGACCAATGAATGTCTCCCTTAAGCTTGAAAGAAGTTTGAATTTATCAATCTTAAGGGTTAGACATGCAATTTGGGTGCCTAAATTTGTGTATTGCAAAAAACATAATGACAAGATTTTAAACACAATGACAATTCCAAGCTTTGTTTTAGCTTATTGACCATGTAGTTCTTTCTAAAATCTAAATTTATTAAGGTCTTCATCTCTAATTATTTTTAGTAGTGTCTTTATTTTTTACAAAACAACACATGCTATATTTTCTATGTTATATTTTATCTACCGTCCAAATTTGAAAAAATAAATCACAACCTACTTCATTCTATATGCATTGAATAAGAAAAATAAAATATTTTTTATTTATTTTTAAATTAGAGGGGGGCATCTCTATTTTTTATTTTTTTAGGATGTGTTCCACTTAGAAAATTAGTAAAAAATAATATACTTATCAATAATTTATCAAAAAAATATAACATTATATTTGCTAACTTTTAATCCAAGGGATTTAGAATTACTTAATGGAACTCAAAAAATGTAAGGCAGCATGCTCAATGCTATGTTACATTTTTTGTGATAAAAACATGACCATTTTGTGTGCTCTTGGCATTTGACCCTTTTAATCATCACAATTTTAAAAAGTTAATAAATTTAGAAACTAGATTTTAAGCATTAGTTCTTATCTCATCTTTAAATTTTGAATGTAAAGGTTTTGAATTATTTGTTGAAGTTTAGTTTTTTGTTGATTCTAGGAAAAATGTGGCTACTTTTGACTCCCTTTGGTCCCTCAATGTGATGTGCTTACCCACAAGATAGACTTAGGTGGCAAGTAATAGGTGGAAATGGCTTACCACGAAAGACTAACACAAAGTGAGTCAATGCTAAATTTAGTCCAATATTTTTAAGATAAATGATTTGGGGTTCTATTATAATACTTTAGCTCATGAACTAATACCAAAACATACATAATATAGAAGTTAATATCCTATATAAGCAATCCATAAATGGGTGTAGTGGGTAGCCTTCATTACCCAAAAATAATAATGCTACCAAGGAAAAATATCTTATATAAACATTGGAATAAGATACTAAAGCCACCAACCAATTATAGAAAACAAAACACAAAATCGATAAAGGAGAACATAGACACCATATTTATGGAAGCTAAGATAGACCTCAACATGGCATAATTGAATAGCTTGACCTATCAAACTCCCTTTTATAAAACCCTTTACCAGAGATCTTGATTGAATGTACCATGGTCATTGATGAACCCATTAACACATCCAAACCATCAAACAAAATAACTTTGTAACATTTATGTTCTTATCAAGTGTAATGTCCCTGTTTTTAGCTCTACACTTTGCAGTGATCGATGGCCTTTTCTCTGTGCGCTGTCGGCTGGTTAGAGGCAGAATTAGGGTTCCCGATTGTTTGGTGGGTTCTTTTGACGATGCAGGGTTTTGCTTGTTGGAGTTTGGGTGTTTGGATTCTGGATTCCTCCTGGGTTTTCAAAGAGCTTCGCAGAGGTATGACTTGCAACTGCATCGGGCAACCTTTCTGAACTTACTATTTTTAGTTAGTTATGACGGCTACATCCTGGAGTTTGGGATTTTGGACTACGGATTCTTTATGGGTTTTCAGAAAGCTTCACAATGGTGGCGCATGTGCTTCGATCAGGGTAACTTTCAGAATTTACTATTTTTAGTAAATTCTATTTTTGGCAGTGGACAGGCTGGTTTCAGTTCAGTTGATTCTCTCCCTCTAGCGGTTCAGTTGGTATTGATGTTTCTAGCATTTTGGTGCATTTTTGGAGATATAAGTATTTTAATTAAAAAATGTTATAATTTAATATTGGGACCCCTTGGCCTAATGAGACAACTTTATGTTGTTTTTAAAAAGGGGACTTTTGAGGGTGTTTATTTCATTAAGAAATATTTGATGTTCTTAAGTCAAAAAATGCTCAAGAAGAAAAGTACGCCATCCTTGGAGAGCTTGATATTTTATTTAAAAATGATTTATATCTCACTTGAAATGGGACGTCACTTTATGCTTGGTCAATGGTCAAAACCTAAAAAGCATCTTGAAGTTAGGGCGCACCTACTAGAAGCTTCTGGAGGCTCTTCTCAAAGTTATAAAAGGGAGCCTTGGGACTTCACTTCTCATCTTCTAACTTGAATATTGTTATGCTGCCGAAATGGTGTTAGGACTGCTTCGAGGAATGAATGCCTCCTAGCTTGACTCATCTTCTTGCTTGAAAGATAGCAACTAGTTGAGAGATAGTTTGTAATAGGTTTGTCTTGCATTTTCAGTTGAGTATCTTGCATTTTGGAGTTCTAGTTTGCATTTTCTGTCTCATTTTGGAGTTGTTGAATATCATAGCTGATTGTAAGAATTGCTCATATCTCATGAAATAAAAATATTATTGTTCTGGACATTGCATAAATCCTTTTCTCAATGTGGGGCGACCATTCTTGCAAAGTTGTAGATTTTTTAATGTTGATTTGGATTTTTAAAAGCAAAATCGCCTCTCTCTCTTGGTCGTACCATTCTGGTCTGCCTGGCAAAGGTTTAGAAAAAAAAATACTTCAATTTGTTAGTTGGTTCTTTGTCCAGTCTTCATTGCCATCATTATAGCTTTCATTTGCATCAAGTCTCATGTCATTCCGGCAAGTATTGAGTGAGTTGTGAGTATTTTGGTGAATTCTAGGGTTGCTGATTGCTTCATTTCAGTTGTTGGTCTGTTATATCAGTCATAGATAAATGCAGATTTGTGAGGAGTTTGAGTCCAGAGAAGTTTGTCAAGCATTGAGGAAGTCTTACAAATTATTGCAGCATTGAAGAACTTGGATTACTAGGCTTTGACAAGCATTCTAACATATTGTAAGCTGATTGGTAGTACTATCAGCAATTCTCCTCTCTATCTTTCTCTTACTTTATTGTACTTCCCGCTGAATAAGTGGAAGAGGCTGGCTTGCCGCCTATTTACATTTGAATTGCATTGTAGTTCTTGCATCTCTGCCCTATGGTAGCTCCATTCCCACTCCGGGTTTGAAAGCACATTTTGGGTGTTGAGTTTACTTTCAGCACTTGTAGTGGTAGAGATCCTCTGACCATATGTTTGTCCATCTTGGGCACATTCTTGGTTAGAGTTACTTTCCAGCATGCATTGAGATCCTCTGACCATATGCTCACACCTTGCCCATCTCAAGATCCTGGTGTACATTCTTGGTTAGAGTTGTATTCCGCATCGTTTTGGTTTAAGTGATAACCCTAACGGATGTGTGTTGAATTGCTTATTGTAATAATAAAAAAAGTGAAAAAATTGGTTCAGAATTTTACAGTGGTATCAGAGCCTGCATCCTGCCATCCTGTGCCCATCAAGGTTCAGTTGACAGTTGAATGACAGAGAAATCAGTTTCTACATCAAAGGTCAGAACAGAGTTCAGTTTAGCTTTCAGAAGTTTCAAAGATGTTGCGTTTTCTAAGGTCCAGGGATTGTGAGAAATCAGATTCAACTATGGTATCTGAGGAAGGAAAGGTTAGTGATGCCGTAAGGGATTTCATTGAATATGCCAAACAGTATAAAAGACAATGTGAACATGAGGCTGCCAAACCCTGTGAGCAATATCAAAACATGCCAGATGATTATAGATACAATGTTTCATTTGATTCCCATTTGAATTGTGTGGCGTTACTGAAGCCTGAAAAGTCGGAGATGGTGGACCACATTAGGAAAATGATAAAAAGGGAAGCAGAACAAGCTTCGATTGAAGAATCAAAGAAGGAAGAAGATGAAGTGCCCATTTGTGAATTGCAGCCCACAAATATGCAAGTTGAAAAGAAAAATCAGTCATCTAGCATTCAAGATGGCACAAGCAAGATGCACATATCACCTCAAAATGAACGTGAGCTTGATGAAGATACCTTGGCAAGTGAAGAGTTAAGGGTAGAGCCCCACAATACTTCCCTTGACTTGCATGTAATAGGAAGTGATGAAGATCAGCTCGGTGAAAGGAACATAACAATAGTCTTGAGTCCTAATAAGGATTCAACCTATGAAGGTCTTGAAGCTAAGGGCTTCACAGAAGATTTCAGTAGTACTATTGTATGGAATGAGTTTGCTGAAGAAGAGCAAGTAGAAGGAAATACTGATGGTGACTTTGAATCAGCCTATGACCATTGCCAAAGTGATAATGTTGGTAATGATTCCAACATGATTGTACCACCTTGTGTTGAAGATTTGGTTATGGATAGATTTCCTCTTGTTGCTGTCCAAACTCCTCAAGAGTTTTCACAAGAAGAAATTATGACAAGTGATCAAGGAGACCTTTTTGGTATGCATATGATTACTAAAGAGGAGATCAGAAATATACCTATAGATGGTGGTTACATTGAAGGAAAAAAGGACGAAGTTTTCATAACAGCTAGCAATGAAGATTCTTCATTTCACTATGGTGGTGGCATTGGGTTTGAGCAGAAAACTATGCCATGGGAGAGAAATAATTTTCATGTTATCAGCTTAAGTGATTTGGGAGTTGACTTATTTAAGGAGTCATCACTTCAGGAGGAGCAAGATAAGTTTTTTCCTGTTGATCATCTTAATCATCCCACTAGCATTTGGGATCCGGGTGTGTTGGCACCAAGGTATGAAAGAGAACCTTTGTGGGATGAATTTCCCTTTGATCCTGATGAAGAACAAAAATCAGATTGCGTTGCAAACTATGAGGTGGCCATTGAAGAGGAAGTTGTCTTTGAAGAAGAAGAGTGTTCAATGAAGCTCCATAATGTTCTCCTTGAAGTGGTTGCAGCCACTAAAGAAGAAAATGTTTCTACAAAAACTTTCTGAACAATGAATGATTATGATCCATTGAGCAAGTTGGATGTTGCTATAATGTTTGATCAAGGAGACAGTGATGAAGAGGGAGAGCTAGAAGACCATATGGCTCTTGAAGAGGAAAGAGTTAAAGAGGTTTACAAACACAAGTCTGATTTTTCCACTCAAGAAGCTGATTGCAAACATAGATTCAAAGAAATCATGGAGAATGATCACCTCCATGGCATTGAACATTATCTGCATGTTGGTGGTAAAGTACAAGGATGTTGGAGCAGCATTGAGGGCAGCAAAGACAAGGGGCAAGGTTCTGATTTTCAGTTGTAGCCTATCAGCAGTTCACCATCTTCGCATTCTTATGAGTGGGAAGGTCAATTCAAGGTGTTCATTGACAAGGAAGTGAAAGCTCTATCCCTATTTGACTGCACACATAGCTTGGTTGAAGAGTTTTATTGGAAGGCTCAGCTTGAAGAGAGACGTAGAGGAGTGACAAATGAAGTTGCTCTTCCCAATTTGCAACTTATTAGAGATTCTTTGGAGATCTTGAAGTCCAAGTACGTGCACTCGCTTGAAGAACAAGATCATGCCTTTGAAGTTGCAAAGAAGACCATTTGTGTTTTTCATGAAAAGGAGAGTATGATTGATGAGCTCATTCTGAAGCTCAAAACAACAAAGGACATGTTGGGAAAAACTCAGCTGGCTCTAACGGAGGTTGAAGACCAGTTTGCTGACTTCAAACTCTTCAAGGAGCAAGAGGATGCACAAAGAGCTGAAGAAATCAAGCAAGTGATTGGAGAGCTTGATTGTCTTCAAGAGGAGTTTGATCTTGAAAGCATCTCAAGAAAATCAGAAGTTGCATGTGCTGGTTTGGAGCAGCAAGATGAAAGGAATGGCTTTCGAGTTTATGACAATCCTCTCTTTGAAGAAGGTGATGAGGAAGATTATGACAATCCTCTCTATGAGATGGGAAATGAAACGGAGAATGAGTCTGAGCATGGTTTCCAGTGCATGGATGATTTGATATCACTCCATGAGGAAGTGCCATGTCTGTTGATTAGTAATGAATGCATAAGTGGGCTCAAGGGTGAAGATTCCATATGGGAGGTGTTGAAGCGAGGTAATTTCAACATCTATGACATCAAAATGTTGATGAGACAAGTCTTGGTAGCTGTTGGTATCTTCATTACAGCAGCAAGGAGTGATGATTTCAAACCTACTACTCAGGAGGAATGGGAGAATGATGAACAAGAACTTGGTGTTTACACTCTTGACAATCCATCCTTTGGGTGGAATGATGTTTGGGCTCATACTAGTCAGTTTTGGGAGTTGAATCTAAAGTCACTCTATGTTACATACTCCAATGTGGTTGAAACTTTCATGGTTGAGCTTCAAAGGGACACCAGTTTAGTGAGAATGCACTCGGTTCTCACTAGCACTTGGAGATGCATTGAGATTTCTTGGCAATGTGTTGAAAAAAAAATTCAGTTGGGTATCCATGCTTGGGATCCTCAACATGGGTTGATGGAGCCTATTGCTTGTGGAAAGAAGAACTTTTGGAGGGATAAGGATCAAACTTCCAAATTTGTTGGTGTTGTTCCCTTCTCTTTCAGCCACTTGATGGTTTCGTTTGTTCATCAACAAATGGATTGGAGAGAAATTTTGAGTATGGGTTGGAGGGATGAACAATTGGTTACTTTTGGAAGTGACTTTTGGCTGAGACAAGGGAAGATTTTGAGACACGAGCTTGCTGGTTGGAGGCAAAATAGCCCCCTTACATGTGGAGTTACTTGCATTCAGGAGAGTGGGTTCTTCACTTTTGATCTAAGAGGCGGTAGTTTTCAGTTGGTGGTTGCTCTAGTGTGTTTTCCTGCCATTTTTGAGGTGTTATCTTGCAACTCAATGCTCATCTCATACACTCACGCTTGGGAATTTCTTTGGTGATGTTGTTTTTCCTTGTATGAAGTACTAAAATCATATTGCACTTCGTTGACTTTAACCTTGAACAGCAGAGATTATTTGTTCCTTCACACGTATTCTACTTTCGGAGTTCATCTTATGGAGGTTTGTGAAGCAAATTTTGATAGTTTCTTTACTATATTGGTTCTGGGCAGCGAACTTCCACATGCTTTGGTTTTCCATTCTGAGACTCTTGGAGTTGGAACTGTAAGAGTGATTAGAAGACTTCATGGTGGTGTCGATATAATTCAGTTGATGCATAGTAGCTCATTGAGGAGACATGAGTCTGAATTTGTTGAGCTCTTGCAAAGGATTACTTTCCTCTTTGCAAGAAGATTTGGAAATGTCACATTTGCAGTCGTGGCTTTGTTCGATAACTTATGGAGATATGATGAGGGGTTTGATCCTGAGTTGAGTAGGCTATCTTTCACACTACTTAGAATTGTGGTTGACAATGGTATGGTTGATACTGTTGACTCCGGGCATCTTGGACTTCAGATGTTGCATATTGATCTCAGTCCTTTAAGATCTTTCAGTTTGAGTATCATGGATGGTAACACTTTGGAGTTACAAGGAAGGATAGTGCAGCATTGGCATGATGTTTTCACTGATGTGACAGAGTGGTGCAGCATCGGCATGGTGGGTCCTTACTGAGATGGATTTGGGAACCTGGGATCATACTTGTTTCAAATGGTATGGATCAGTCTTAATTTTTCTAGAGTTGTGGTGGTATTGCTTAAGGACAAGCAATTTTGGGAAGGGCAGACTGTAATGTCCCCGTTTTTAGCTCTACACTTTGCAGTGATTGATGGCCTTTTCCCGGTGCACTGTCAGCTAGTTAGAGGTAGAATTAGGGTTCCCGACTGTTTGGTGGGTTCTTTTGACGATTCAGGGTTTTGCTTGTTGGAGTTTGGGTGTTTGGATTCTGGATTCCTCCTGGGTTTTTAGAGAGCTTCGTAGAGGTATGACTTGCAACTGTGCCGGGCAACCTTTCCGAACTTACTATTTTTAGTAAGTTATGATGGCTACATCCTGGAGTTTGGGATTTTGGATTACGGATTCTTTCTAGGTTTTCAAAAAGCTTCACAATGGTGGCGCATGCGCTTCGATCAGGGTAGCTTTCAGAATTTACTATTTTTAGTAAATTCTATTTTTGGCAGTGGACAGGCTGGTTTCAGTTCAGTTGATTCTCTCCCTCTAGCGGTTCAGTTGGTATTGATGTTTCTAGCATTTTGGTGCATTTTTGGAGATATAAGTATTTTAATTAAAAAATGTTATAATTTAATATTGGGACCCCTTGGCCTAATGAGACAACTTTATGTTGTTTTTAAAAAGGGGACTTTTGAGGGTGTTTATTTCATTAAGAAATATTTGATGTTCTTAAGTCAAAAAATGCTCAAGAAGAAAAGTACGCCATCCTTGGAGAGCTTGATATTTTATTTAAAAATGATTTATATCTCACTTGAAATGGGACGCCACTTTATGCTTGGTCAATGGTCAAAACCTAAAAAGCATCTTGAAGTTAGGGCGCACCTACTAGAAGCTTCTGGAGGGTCTTCTCAAAGTTATAAAAGGGAGCCTTGGGACTTCACTTCTCATCTTCTGACTTGAATATTGTTATGCTGCCGAAATGGTGCTGGGACTACTTCGAGGAATGAATGCCTCCTAGCTTGGCTCATCTTCTTGCTTGAAAGATAGCAACTAGTTGAGAGATAGTTTGTAATAGGTTTGTCTTGCATTTTCAGTTGAGTATCTTGCATTTTGGAGTTCTAGTTTGCATTTTCTGTCTCATTTTGGAGTTGTTGAATATCATAGCTGATTGTAAGAATTGCTCATATCTCATGAAATAAAAATATTATTGTTCTGGGCATTGCATAAATCCTTTTCTCTATGTGGGGTGACCATTCTTGCAAAGTTGTAGATTTTTTAATGCTGATTTGGATTTTTAAAAGCAAAATCGCCTCTCTCTTGGCCGTACCATTCTGGTCTGCCTGGCAAAGGTTTAGAAAAAAAAATACTTCAATTTGTTAGCTGTTTCTTTGTCCAGTCTTCATTGCCATCATTATAGCTTTCATTTGCATCAAGTCTCATGTCATTCCGCAAGTATTGAGTGAGTTGTGAGTATTTTGGTGAATTCTAGGGTTGTTGATTGCTTCATTTCAGTTGCTGGTCTGTTATATCAGTCATAGATAAATGCAGATTTGTGAGGAGTTTGAGTCCAGAGAGGTTTGTCAAGCATTAAGGAAGTCTTACAAATTATTGCAGCATTGAAGAACTTGGATTACTAGGCTTTGACAAGCATTCTAACATATTGTAAGCTGATTGGTAGTACTATCAGCAATTCTCCTCTCTATCTTTCTCTTATTTTATTGTACTTCCCGCTGAATAAGTGGAAGAGGCTGGCTTGCCACCTATTTACATTTGAATTGCATTGTAGTTCTTGCATCTCCGCCCTATGGTAGCTCCATTCCCACTCCGGGTTTGAAAGCACATTCTGGGTGTTGAGTTTACTTTCAGCACTTGTAGTGGTAGAGATCCTCTGACCATATGTTTGTCCATCTTGGGCACATTCTTGGTTAGAGTTACTTTCTAGCATGCATTGAGATCCTCTGACCATATGCTCACACCTTGCCCATCTCGAGATCCTGGTGTACATTCTTGGTTAGAGTTGTATTCCGCATCGTTTTGGTTTAAGTGCTAACCCTAACGGATGTGTGTTGAATTGCTTATTGTAATAATTAAAAAAGTGAAAAAATTGGTTCGGAATTTTACATCAAGCACACCTACTTATCATTCTCTGATCTCAGTAGCATGTGACCACTTGCCACCTCAAGCAAACCCTTATGGTGTAAAACTACCTTGTTCTTAATTACCAAACACAAATTTTGATAAAATTTAGTAAGCTTGCTCACATCCATGATTAAATCATGTCACATATGTTAGCTTGCTTTGGCATGCTTTCCCTTGCAAGCCCAAAACCATGCATTAATAGGGGCGCCTTCTCTTTCAACACAAACTTTAAGTGCTCTATTGTCTCCTCTACTTTTGTAGGCCTCACTAGAAATTCCAGCAAGCAATCCTTCACATGTTCCACTTGTACAACCTCTAGATTAACTTCAAAGTCTTCTACAATTGATGCTTGTGATTGAAGAATCATGTTATCCTCAATACAGTCATTGCCCATAATTTTTTTAAACACATTTAGCTTGGCTACCTTGGAACAATTAAATATCCTTTTTAGCCTATGGTTCGAGGCTTTTCCTTGGTAGAGAGGGTCCCAAGACATTTTCAAACCCCTCCTAGCCATGAAAAAAAGCTCTAGTTGATAGCCACAAAAACCACATTGGAATCACCAATGCCTCAATAAAGAGAAATTCTCCACCCCAAATTAAAATAATGCTAGATGGGAGGAGGCCATATGCCTTGCACCTATAAACAAAGTACTCATAAAAGCTCATAAAAATTTCGTCAAGCTATAGTCCTATCGAATTTGCTACACGTGTGAAAGCCACACACCAAATAGCACCAACCATACACTACATATGAGGCTTAAACGATAACAATAGCTAACTTGCATAGAAATGATAGGATGCTTTCAAGGGTCATCGTTTATAAGATTTGTCAAACCTTTCCATTCATTAATGTCATGAGTGTCGATAGAGGAGAAAGATCAATTTGGTTATTTGCCAATAAATCTACCACTTTATTTTGCTCTTTGCAGTAGTGAACCACTTCAACTTTATCAAACTTATTTTTTTTTAATATAATATTTCTTTCAAAATAGATCTAAGTTTCCAATTAGGGAAGAAAGATTTTTTCACTCTATTTATAACAATTAATGAATCTCCCTTCACTTTATGTTGTAAAATCCTTGAAGGTACATCAATAGTGTACTTGATAAGAGAGCATCTCATTTAGCCTCATTATTAGTTTTGTGTCTAAGTGATGAGAGCCTCCAAACACAAAGGCACTTGAGGTGTCCCGAAATATATTTCTTGTTCGAGTTCGATCAAGATTGTCTTGAAAGGCTCTATCATGTAAGGTAGCTTTCCATTTTTTTGTCTTAATATTCTTAGAAACAACTAACCCATTAATGAGATAAATTTAGTCTAATGTTGGATCTAATATAATCCAAAGTTTTCTCTATGTTAGGCCAATATAGTTATCTCTTAAAAATTCACTTATAGTATGTGAGCTAAAAGATTAGGCTTTTCATCTTCTTTGTCATTGACACACTCCATAAACTAACAACAATGATTATTATAAGAAAACTTTCTAGAAACAAATGTGCATAAATATTTTATCAATGTTTTAGATCACACTCCATAATCCATCATTAAGATAAAAGATACATATAGATTATCACTTAGAACTCTATATAGAGATAACCTTACAAAAGTGTATTAATCCCATTTTAGGGGATACAAAAAAATCAAATGCACAAGCCATTTTGATTAACATATTTGTTACGAACACCCATTTAAATGTTAAATGCTACCTCTTCATTAATGGGTCATTTTTTAGCATGTTGAAAATAGTAAACCTAATTCTTTATCCCTATTAATTTTATGTTATTGTTTGTTAATCTCAACTACTTCCCTAAATGCTTTTTGAATAGTGCTAGCAATAATCATAGTCTCTTTAATGTAAATATGATGCTTAACAAATTGAAGAATATTATGTCAATAGTAGCTTGAAACTCATCCATGTTTTTTAATTATGTCAATTAACAAAATGACCAATGAACACATTCGAGGTATAAAGACAATAACACAATATGATACTATAATATATTAGAGTGCCCCAATTACAAAGGGATCCATCTCCTTATATAAAGTTAGAAAGATGTAATTGACATAACTTAATAAATAACTTTTATAACATACCATTGAGTCACTATAGTGACTTTATTATGAATGGTAAGCCTTACATTTTAATACTACATTTGAAGGCTTATAGTGTTGAAAGTAAAAACATACTAACTAAAGATTAAATGTATTGACGACAAACATAATCACATATTCTTAAGAAGCTTCTATTTGAAAATAGTTCTTGGACCAGGCAAGAGGTCATGAGGTCTAGTCTCCCCCCAAACCTGTGGTGCGGAGGGTGTGTCACGCCAACACCACCGCTCATGTGAAAAAAGTTTACCGGACACACTGCAGTTTATAGAGGGACAAATACCCAACCGATTCCTGCAGTCTAAAAAAAATTAGTACTTGGACCAAGTTAAACTGTAAGATTCCTAGGCCCAAACGCACGGCATAAACACTAACAAATCAATTGTTCGCTGTGAAATCAATAACTCAGTTGTATAGTATAAACAGAGGTCAATTTATTATTACTGGAACATCTGCTTGCACTACATAAATCGATGACAGAGACTAACTTTGCAATCAGATCTATATAAATGATGAACAGTATTAACCGGCGATTTCAATACAGCAATAACAGATCAGACAATCTCAGTTGCCTTGATAACATGAACTATCAAATATACTGTATATTGCAGGATTACATCATACTGGAATTCTGACAACCTACGCCTGGAAGGATAATGTCGATATTGAGCTTCCCCGGCTATGCGTGTCACCAGAATGGTGGCATGAAGATTTGCGCTATCAATGGAGTAGGCTCACCCGAGATAAATGTCGTCTGAGCAACGGGGCTGATGAGCGTTCCGATTACAATTGCAGCTCTATGTGAGACGGACTACTGGCAAATGACCGATCTCGAGAATGGTCTCTCCCACGACTGTCACGCGGGAAGATTTGGTGAAGGCTTCGCTGCTGTTGGTCGCGCCCCTAGCAGTGGCGCGGCTATCATACTGATGCAGAAGTCCGCCCAGGCGAATATGCTCTTCCCGATGATGGTGCTCACAACTATCAGGATCGATCAGAGTCACTGACACGAATGTGTACCTCGACAAGGGAATGCTCACGCGCTGGAGATTGCCGGCTATATTCTGATCGGAGCGAAAGACTGGAGGTAACGGAAGGAACTAGGGCGCTGGTGAGGGCTACGTCCCACCGAACGCGGCTAGCAGAGGGCTACGTCCCTGCACGCCAAATTCATAATTCCAATCTCGGTGATGATCTTCTCAGCCCAACTAACCAGCATATTATATTAATATTATTTTCAAATTAGCATTTAAAAATGTTTTCTTCCTCTCAATGGGGACATGACATAAACTCCTTCAAGTTGTCTTGTAATCTTCATAAAGTGTAGCTCTTGAGTTGAATTCTCGAGTTCCTAGATTTCACCTCCCCAAACTTTAAAATTATCAACCTTTTAAATTATTGGACAATCATACATGTTGAGTTACACCCGCGATGCTCCAACAAATTGTCTTATGACCCTCATAAGAATTTAATTCCCAAGATCCTCAAATTCCCAAACTATCAAGACAACCGTTCATACTAAATTTATATACAATAGATCACTTCTTATCTTCAAAGTGTGGACTTCTTAATATATGAATTCTTCATCAATGAATTTTTCACCACTGTGAGCATCTAGTGGAGCTTCAACAATGGCTATATTAGCTACATTTGATTTATCTTTGAGATCTCCTTGGTTTTAACCAATACTTGAATGATAGTACGGGTTGATTGTATTATCGTATATAGATAGATCTTGTAATAATATGCCCTCATGAAGGTTAAATAATTTTTATAATTTTAAATGCTCATTATAATAAAAAATAGTTAAGATTTTCTTAGTTGTTGTTTAAAGATAAGATTTTGAACCCTAGGCCCTAAGGTGTATGTTTTGACTTATATCTTTAAATGTATTCATGTATTTTAACACTACTATGATATAAATACTAATAAATAACGAAACATAAATATTTATTTTCATATTATATATTTAAAGCAAGTAAATACTATCATAACCTTCCCTTGGTAAAACTAAATCTTATTCATTAAGTTGGGAAATACAATTATTTGTTTAACTAAAGAAAGGTATTTGTTTAATTATTTTATTATTAAATATCGTTAATAATAATAATAAAAATAAAATAAATAAATAAATATAATAATAATTAAATACTAGATAATGATATTATTATAAATAAATAAAACTTATTTATACAAAATAGATTATAAAATATAATTAAATTAAATAATTAAGATAATAGTTAAGGGTTTATTTAGACTAGTCCCACACTAGTGGAAGTCATGAGGGGCCTCCTTCGCTTCAACACATGTTCAACTTAGAAATCATTTGTTCAACTCTAATTAATTTAGAAGCGACAATGGAATTCCAAGAGCCACCACTTAGAATTCCACCTATAGAGGTCACTTCGGGGATTCGAACATAGATCTCCATCTTGAGAACCTTGATGGTAACACACACACAAATTGGTAAGGAGTGTTTATTTAGACTAGTTGCACACTAGCGGAGGTCACAAGGGGGGCCTCCTCCCCTTCAACATATTCAACTCAGAACCATTTGTTCAACTCTAACTTAGAAGCGATAATGGAATCCCAAGAACCACCACTTCGAATTCCACCTAGGTATAGATGTCACTTTGGGGATTGGACCATAGATCTCCATCTTGAGAACCTTGATGGCAACACACACACAAATTAGTAAGGAGTGTTTATTTAGACTACCCACACACTAGTGGAGTTCACAAGGGGACCTCCTCCCTTCAACATATTCAACTTAGAAACCACTTATTTAACTCCAATTAACTTAGAAACCATAATAGAATTCCAACTATAGATCTCACTTTGAAGATTCAAATATGGATCTCCCCAATATATATATATAGCATTGATTTGTATACATATATGAATAATATACACAACAAATTTATTAACACATCAGAGATAAGTAATAATAATACCATGATGTTATATAACATATGTAAGTAATAAACATAAGAAATTGAATTTAAAATTGAAATTATATACTCAACAATAAATATATATATGGGTACAATAGATCAATATGTATGTGTAAACAACAAATTAAACATAACAATATCAATGTACACACACAATTTTCTTAACAAAACAATTCTCGTGAATTGATATAAAAATTTAATTATGTAATGATTTCATAGAATTGACAAGTATAAAAATTGGTTAAACTAAATTCTAAACTATTGAAACACACTTTTTTATATTATCTTAGGATTGAAGAATAAATAGATTATAGTGTAGAAAACTCAATTGCAAGCTTTATTGAATAATAAATAAATTTTATCCTCGAGAATTTTCCTTGAAAACACATTCAATTTAGTTCAATTGCAACCCATGTAACTTATACAAAAGATGCAAATGGTAGAATTTAGTGATGAATAAATTAATAACTAGTTATTGCACTTTAGGTGTGCAATGGGTTATGCCGAATAAATTGTATGGCATAATAACCTAATAAGTGATTTCCATTGAATTTGCTATAGATACACTACATAGAAACCAAAATCATCATTAATATCTAAAAAACCATTATACATATTCAATTTGTCTTATTATATTTATTTAAAATTGTAACATACAATTCCTATAATACACTACTCTATAAATTAAAAATCTAACTTTTATTATTTTTAAATAAAATATAATATTATAATAATAATTCCATTAGCACCTAAACCTTAACCCCTTGATTTATTTATATATAATAAAAGCAAAAAATCATTACAAAATATCTCACCAATATTATCCGATGTGTAAAGGACCTCACTTAATATTAGATAAAACTTTTGTGACCAATACATTACTAAAAAAATCTCTAATGATGACATTGTCCAGTATAAGACATTAAAAATCTCTAATGACCACATTATCAAACATAATACATTAATTACAATTGGCATGATTGATAAACATCAATAACAATAATCCTATGCAGGTAGCCCTTCAATCTGTGCTTCATGCCATGTAGATTCCCAAAGAGCCTAGGTGTTGTGCAGACTACTCTCGCAAGACACATGCTTCAAATAGGCGATGCATGCATATTAATTCAGGGAGGATTTCAAGGGAGATAATAGAGCGCCCGATTAGGTCTCTCCATAGTCCTATCTTTCAAGATGGTTGTGACATATTCGAAGAAGCTGGTAGACCCATTTGCGACCTTCTTTGTCTTTCATCTGTTGAAAGGATCAAGACTACAATGTAAGATAGGAGATGATGGAGCAGAGTCTCAAGGAAATCACTTGGGGATCTTCGGGCAAGAAAGAGCCTTTTCCAAAAAAAAATTTCACAAAAGTATATTTTAATAGAGGCAAGATGGATCCCACGCTTGCGTGAAGGTTCGCAGAGATGAGCTTGTGAAGTTTTTGTCTGGAGATGGGAAGTCTATGGTGGAAGAGCTCATGGCTCTCATGATTCAACGGGCTAGGATAAAGTTCGTCTATTTCAGAAGTTATTTAGATACAAAGATTTTTCAAAAAATCCATTTTTTGCATATCCTTCAATCATTGCATTCCATGAGATAACCTCTATTTTCAAGGCATTTTGTCAAACAGTTCACGTGCCTTTTCTATCATTCCAAATTTTGCAAACATGTTTACCAGAGCATTTCCAACTATAATAAATGGTAAAATATTTATTCCATGATGTTTTGATAGATACTGATGACTCCATAGTCTATTCTAAAGCTCCCATTTTGGCACTGGTAGAGAGGATACTTGTGAAGGTTTTGGAATATGGCTTTACACCTGCCAATTACATTTGCTTGAGAGTTGCACGAAGTTAGCCTAGAAATCATTGAAGTCCATGAAATGACATCTTTTTTAGGTATTTTGTCAAACAGTTCACGTGCCTTGTTAATGCTTCCATTTTTTGCATGCATGTCTACTAGGGAAATTTTGACTAAATATATGGCAAATTTCCTCAATCGTTTATGCTTCAATGGGTGTCCATACCCTATTCCAAAGCTCCCATTTTTGCATGGGCAAGGAGGATGCTAGCAAAGGTTGTGGAATGTGGCTTAAAACCTAAAATATTGCATTTTCTTGGAAATTTCTAAAGCCTATAATATGAACTTTAACCCTTTTGAAAGCATATACATGTGAATGTTGACATTTGCAATTTAGATGCTTTACTTTCATAGGCATTTATGTTGGTTCTAATGGTTGCATTTGCTTCGTTATTAAAATTTCTAGGTTGCTACAGCTGTGGCCTTGCGAGGCCTGGATGTGACTAGCGTTGCACATGTAGGTAATTTGGATCTTCCAAAGGTTTGTTTTAGTAGTATGTAATGGTTTTACCTATAAAAGTAAAGAAGTCTAAGAGTTTGGAGATTATTGGTGTGGTCTAGGAGTTTGGAGATTATTGATATGTTGTGCTAGTTTTTCCTCCTCAACGGTGGGAGGAGGGATTCAGGAGGTGTTAAGGCATAATGAACGTTGAACTGAGAAAAAACAATCACGTGGATCAGGTGAATCAGTTGGTTGACTTGAATGCCAATTTGTGTAATTGTTTAACCAAATCTGCTTGAATACATGTATGATTTCCTTAAGAAGTGTATTGTTCCCAAAAATTTATCATTGCCACCAATGTATAAGGTATAACATGTTAGATAGATGGAGAGATATAAGGGAGAGGGAGAGGGAGAGAGGGAGAGGTATACGGTTAGATAGATGGAGAGATAATGAGATAGAGGTAGAGGGAAAGATAGAGATAACTCAATATATAGAAAGGGAGCTCGGCAGAGTGAGAGAGGGAGAGATATAGATAGAGGGTGATATTGAGAGATAGAGAGAGGTAGGGAAAGTGATAGAGAGATAGGGAGAGAGATAGAGATATAGGGAGATAAAGGTAGAGATATCTCTTCCTTTTCACAGGCGTATGCACATTTCTAAGGATACTTCCCTTTCCTTCAAATTTTGTCTCAACCAACATCACATCTTCCTCCTGTTGTTCTGTCATGTCCCTAAAATTATAACACCAAATATGAAATATTGAGACAAAAATAAATAAACCAAATATCAAAATAATAACAATGTCTAAAATAAATAAAATAAATAACAAAACATATATATATATAAGTAATTTTTATTATAATTATAAAGATAATATTAAAATATTAATAATTATTATAATGATACTATGATATAAATAAAGATATTATAATAGATAATGTTATAATTATATTTAATCTCCATTTATCTCCTATATGATAAACTAATAAATACATACTTCCACAAGAAAGAAGTAAAAAGATAAAATAAAAATAAAGTCAATTACGAAAGAAGCTGACCCTTATTCGGTTCCAAACAAAATGCATATGGAAGGTGATGACCCTTTTAAAGAAACGTATCTCTTCATGGAGATATAATAAATATAATTGGTGAATAGAGGTGCGGAGGACATGGAATAAAGAGGAAGAATCTATTCCTGACAAGGGAATCGATGAGGAAGTATTGAACACAGAAGGAAACGTGACTGCATAAGAAAATCGTAATCTGGAACAGGAATACATCTGGTTTATATTCAGAAATAAAAAAAGACAGGGAAAACACAGATCGGTGAAGGAAGTAATATTACTTCTGTTGCAACACAGATTTGTAAGTAATGTATTTTTGGTGGTAGGAACCATATGAGGGAAATAGGAGAGAAAAAAGGCATATAAGAGAGAGGCACGGGCTGCTAACACAGACAGAAGGTAAGTCATTTCTGTTATTAAATAAATAATCACCAATTATGTTGAAAACTATTCAAGAGTAAGTAAAGATAATAGATGAGTGAATTAAGAATGTAGTAATAGTTGGAGTTTAATATATATATATATATATATATATATATATGATAAATACAAATATATAAAATATAATATGTTTTCTATATATAATTCATACGTTGGTAAATATATTTTGTGGTAATGGATAATTATATATATTCAAGTATATATATATATATATATATATATTGGATAGGTGGTGGACATATACAATATATACATATAGTATATATAATATGTTATTTACGATTATTCAATAATGATGCTTGCAGCAATTATTAAGCCTTATAGATGATGACTCCATTTATTCATTATAATGTTAAAACGGTATAATAGAATTCCATCTATGGGATCTCGAAAGATGTTTAATATTTAATGTACTCATGAAATATATTATAGAGGCATCAGTCAGAGTAAGTAATAGAGAGGAAATGAGTAACCGTTTGACAAGAATGAAACATTTGTATCATCTTTGATCTTATTAGATATTATCATTGAAACTTATTGATCTTTAACATTTCTAATGTCTCTTTGAGATACACTTTGAGTGCAAGATTCAGATTTAAATACCTCCACAAAAAGGGGTCATTACATGTTCCTAACCCCTAAACATTTTGCATAGAGGGAAAATTTTATATATTTTGACATTTCTATCTTCTATAAACATTTCCTTTGTTCCCAAAAATTGCTCATTGCCGCCCCTGTACAACCATATTCTTCATGAGTAGGACTATCTAGGGTTTCCTTTTATGTTTTTTTGGCAACAAACACATCTTCTAAGCTTGAATCAGAAGCAGTAGACACATATCTCTTCCTTTTCACAGGCGTATGCGCATTTCTAAGGATATTTCCCTTCCCTTCATATTCTGTTTCAACCAACATCACATCTTCCTCCTATTGTTCCTGACCCGAATTGATTAATTTCATTCAAAAATAATTTTGACCCCTTTTTGGCCTCCCATCTTTGTGCATAGACCCACATAGATAAGTGCAATGAGAAAGATAATAAAACAAGTGTATATGAATGTGTGTTTAAATGAATAAAGTAGAGTTAAATGTGTACTTCTCTATAAATACATGTTAATGGATTAAAAAGATTTAAAAAATATTCAACTTCCAATGATATCATACTATTTATTATTATATACATAGATTAAAATATTACCTCAAATTAAATATAAAATTAAATAACAACATAGGTATGCATTAGAATTTGTTATATACACAACAAATCTCCTTTAGACCTAATGTCTATAAGCTAATATTTTTTTTAGGAAAATGAATAAAGAAATTCTAAATTTAATATTAACGAGCAAAGTTATAAAAAGAAACATATAAATATATAAGTTTCTTAGATGCATGTATTAAAGGGATGATATTCAAGAGGTGTGAATTTAACTACCAATCACTTCTAATTAGTAGGTGAGTTAACTTAATCTAATTGAGATGGTGTTGATAAGGTAGTTGTTGCACTTGTATACCTCAAAGCAAGATAAACACAATCATTACTAAATATTTAGAATAAAACATAAAGTATTATTAATATCTTAAATAAAATTATTAAAGATATGCAATATCACACTTAAAAAATTTAGAAATATATATAAAATGAAACAAATATTACACCATGTGAATGCAACTTTGACAATTTTTTATATTTTTTATGGATGATTTTATATCATCCACAAAGAACTTTAGCTACCTGATATGGGAGCATGAGCCTTTGGATTGAAACCTCTTTGACTAAGAGGTATCTATTCCACCAAATTTGCACAGGTACAATCTCAACGTCATCTCTTATGATGTCAAGATCTTGCACTTAGCAAGAATTAATCCAAGGTGGGATCATTTTGAACCATTCAACTTCACTAATAGATCAAACACTTCTTAACCATTACAATACATTATAAACAAAATCTGTCTAATTGACATATATATATATATATATATTGCATATATTTTGTAGTACATGGGGTCAGCTGGTAGGTCATTTAGAAATTGATGTTTTTTGTGACAAAAAGGTTTCAATGGAGAAGTGATAGCTTCAAATTAACTATGTATCCACTTAAATGGATCCAAACATGACTAAAACAAAACCTCTAAATAGGAAGATAATCATTCTCCATTACCAACATGCTCATGTTATGCTTGCAATAGAGAGAGGGGGGAAATAGAGGGTGGGGAGAGGGATATAAAGATGTACATATAGAGGGGGAAAGAGGGAGAGAGGGAGAGGGGTAAGGAGATAGAGATAGAGAGGAAGATAGATATGGAGATGGAGATGGAGATGGAGATGGAGATGGAGATGGAGATGGAGATGCATATGGAAAGAGGGATATTAAGAGAGGGAGAGGGAGAGACAAAGAGAGATAGAGATGGAACAAACAAATATATAGAGAGTGAGAGATATATGGGTAAAGAGAGATGGAGAGATAGATATGGAGGTCTAGGAAGAGGGAGAGGGAGAGAGAGATGAATGGATAGAGAGAGGGAGACATGTATAGGGATAGAGGGGGGGAGAGGAAGATAGAGGTAGAGATGAGTATAGAGGAAGAGAGGAAGAGGGAGAGAAATAGATAGAGATATAGAGAAGAGAGAGATAAAGATATAGAGATAAGGAGATAGAGAGGGAGAGTTAGAGAGGAAGAGATAGAGAGATATAGAGGAAGAGATAGAGATATAAGGAGATATAGAGAGAGGGGGAGAGGGAGAGACAAAGAAAAATAAATAGAAGTAGAGAAAGAAAAATAGAAATAGAGAGAGGAAGAGAGAAATAGGGGAGAGAGAGAGAGGAGAGAGAAGAGAGACAGAGAGATATATATGAATAAAAAGAGAGAGATGGAGATATATGTGAAGAGAAAGGGAGAGGTAGAGAGGATAGGATAGGTAGGAGGAGTGAGGGAGATAAAGAAAGGGATAGAGAGAGAGAGTGAGGGAGAGAAAGGGAGAGAGATATGTAGAGGAGGGAGAGAGAGAGAGAGAGAGAGAGAGAAGAGGGGGAGACATGGAGAGAGAGATGGGTATAGAGGGAGAGATAACTCAATATAAAGAGAGTGAGAGGTAGAGATAATGAGATATAGATAAAGGGAGAGAAAGAGAGAGATATGTAGAGGAGGGAGAGATAGAGAAGAGGGGGGGACATGGAGAGAGATGGGTATAGAAGGAGAGATAACTCAGTATAAAGAGAGGGAGAGGTAGAGATAATAAGATATAGATAAAGAGGGGGAGGGAAAGATGAGGAGATAAAGATAAAGGGGGCAAGAGTGAGAGATAAGGTGATAGAGATAAGAGATAGAGATAGGTATAGAGAGAAAGGGAGAGAGATGAAGAGGGGGAAGATAGAGAGATAGATATAGATATAGGGAGGGAGAAACAAGGAGTGTTTGTATATGAGTGAGAGAGAGAGAGATATGGAGAGAGATGGAGATGGAGATAGATATCTAAATAGATAGAGAGGGAGGGAGAGGAGGGAAAGGAAGGGAGATAAATAGAGAAAGGAGAGAGGGTAAGTAGAGAGATATATAAAGAGTGGGTGATAGGGAGAGGGAGAGAAAGGGAGAGATAGAGATAGAAAGAGGAAGAGATAGAGAGATAACAATCACACTTTGTCATGCAATGGGTATTTCAAAGAGGTGTGGTAGGTCAATTAGAATTTTTTCCTCCATTACCAATAGTATCATGTTATATTTGCAATGGGGAATGCACTTGCCAGAAGCCAAAATGTACAAAGCTACATTCAGAATATGTTACTACTTAATAATATATTGTGAATTAGAATCATAAAATTTATACTGTTATATTTAATTAAATTTATTTTTATTTATTTTTAAACCAGAGAATTGAATCTAAATAGAAATTCGTTATTTCTAGATTTTCAAATTCCTTTACATGATCTCCCAAGCTTTTAACCTTAAGATGTTTCTCAGTAGTTATTGAATAGATTTACCATTGGATTTTATGTTGAGCTATTTTAATAATAATAGTATAAATGCCTCTCTAACATGTAATTGGAAGATTAGGGCACAAATATGTGATGGAAGTTGCAACTTCACAAGTCGAGGTGAGGGCATAACACAATGTTTTTCGCTCTTATTATTTCTAGGGAAAAACATGTGATGGAAGTTGTTAGGAAAGCTGACATTGAGAAAGCTTTTGCCCTATTATCAGCAATAAAAGAAATCCGCAAAAGAACAAATTAAACAAAGCACACAAAACAACAAGAGCAGAGGATACAGGATATAGAGTAAGAGAAGAGTACATAAAACATGCATATGAAACTAAAAAAAAAGCAAAGGCACTATGAGCATGCACGACAATATATAAAAGAAGAGCCAAGAAACCTTTATGTTGTTGCACAAAACAAAACCTTTCTTTCTTCCTTTTGTGCTTGCTTCAAAAACAATTACAAATGCCTCTATAAATAAAGGTCTTAGAATTCTCCAAAAATATTTTGCAACCTAAAAAAACATGTATAAAAAATGAATGGAGGAGAAGAGACTGTTGGTAGGTAGAAGCTTCTAATTTAAATGTTTTTGTTGACTTGATTTATTTGTTTGGTGGTGTTTGGAAAGAGAAACTTCTATATTAAATAAAGTTTGGTGGAGGTGATCTCCTTTTTGTATATGACACCTTTATTCACCTTTATTTGCTTTATGCCACGTTTTTAACATTCTCCCACTTGAAGCAAATGAAGAGATTGGAATAAGTTGTAATCATCAAGTCGCCCCCAAGCCTACCATGTCTCTACATAACTCATGCTTTTCTCTTGGCAGAATTTTAGTGAGCATATCATCAAGGTTCTTATCTATATGGATCTTTTCTAAGGATAATTTTCCTTCCTCCAACACATGTCGAATCTAATGATATCTCAAGTCAATATGTTTGGTTCATGAGTGAAAGGTTGGGTTTTTCGCCAAGTGAATGGCTCTCGGACTGTCACAATATAGCACATACTTGTCCTATTTTATTCCTAGCTCTCCCAGGAATCGTTCCATCCACAACACCTCTTTGCAAGCTTTTGTCGCAACTATATACTCTACCTATGTTGTCGAGAGAGCTACTATTTGTTGTAGCCTAGATACCCAAGATACTGCAGCACCTACAAATGTATACAAATAACCAGTGGTGGACTTTCTAGTGTCCAGGTCTCTAGCCATATATGCATTTGTAAATCCTTCAAGCACTATATCAATATTTTCAAAACATAAACAATAATGACTAGTACCCTTGAGATACCTGAAAATCCACTTTACTACTTGCCAATGTTGTTTGTCTGAATTTGCAAGGAACCTACTCACTACTCCCACTAAATGTGCAATATTCAGACGAGTGGATACCATGGAATATATCAAGCTACCAACTATTGAAGCATAAGGAATATTTTTCATTTCCTCCTCCTTGTCATCACAAGGGCATAAATCGACACTCAATTTGAAATGAGAAGCAAGAGGTGTACCAATTGGCTTGGCATCCTTCATATTAAATCTCCCTAGCACCTTTTCAATATATTTTTCTTGTGACAACCACATTTTTTTCTTCTTTCTGTCACAAATGATCTTCATGCCTAATATTTGTTGTGATAGACCCAAATCCTTCATTGCAAACTGACTGGCCAAATCCTTCTTTAACCTACTAATCATATTCTTATCTTGTCCAACAACTAGCATATCATCCACATATAACAGTAATATAATGAAATTTCCCTGATCATATCTCTTGATGTAGACACAATGATCAGCCTCTAGTCTATTAAAACCATGCTCCAACATAAATGAATCAAATTTCTTATACCACTGGCGAGGTGCCTATTTCCATAGAGACTCTTCTTCAATCTGCAAACCAAGTTCTCTTTACCTTTTATTTTGAATCCTTCTGGTTGCTCCATGTAAATCTCCTCTTCCAAATCTTCATGAAGGAAGGTTGTCTTTACATCTAATTTTTCACACTCCAAGTCTAAACCAGCAGTAAGACCAAGAATAACTCTAATGGATGACATTTTAACAAGTGAAAATATCTCAGTGAAGTCAATACCTTCTTTCTGAGCAAATCCCTTCACTACCAGCCTTGCTTTGTATCTTTCCTTCTTCTCGTCACCCACATGCTTGATCTTGTGCACCCATTTGTTTTGTAGGGATTTCCTTCCTTTTGGAAGCTTTACCAACTCCCAAGTTCTATTTTCCAGCAAGGAGTTCATTTCTTCCTCCATCGCTTTCTTCCATTCTTTGCTATACTCACCTTTATAAGCTTCCTAAAAACCATCAGGTTCACCTTCATCAGTTAACAAAATATAGTTTGAGGGTGTATACCTTTGTGAAGGCTTATGAGGCCTAGAGGATCTGCGAACCAATTGTGGTGTTGTGTTTTCAAGTTGAATCTCTTGTAAAGGCTCCTAGAAGGTTTCTTCTTCTTGTTGTTCATCATACTCTTGATCTTGTTACCCATTTTCTTGCATTGGTGGGATATTTTCTTGTTGTTCTTCAAACCTATCAACAACTTTCTTTACCTCCAAATTACCTGTAGTCCTCTTAAACATCTTTAACTCATTAAATATAAACTCCCTGCTTCTAATGATCTTATGTTTGACTGGATCCCATAAACGATAGCCAAATTCACCATCTGCATATCCCAAGAAAATGTATTTCATGGATTTATCATCTAACTTAGTTCTATTCTCTTTGGGAATATGCACAAATGCTTCACATCCAAATATTTTCAAGTGAGAATAATTCACCTTCTTACCAGTCCAATCTTCTTTGGGAATGTCGTCATCCAAAGTTGTAGTAGGAGATCGATTTATGAGGTAACAGGTTGTCCTCACTGCTTCTATCCAAAAATGCTTTTCTAAACCAAAATTTGACAACATACTCCTCACCTTTTCCATGATAGTGTGATTCATCCTTTCTGCAACACTATTTTGTTGAGGAGTACCAGGGATAGTCTCCTCATGCTTAATTCCAAACCAGTTACAATATTCCTTGAATGCATTTGAGCAGTATTCTCCACCATTATTTGTCCTCAAGCACTTGAGCAATTTGTTATTTTTTTTTTCAACAACAGCATGGAACTTTTGAAATATCTCATATACATCATCTTTGCTTTTCATGGGGTAGGCCCAAACCTTTCTAGATGCATCATCTATGAATGTTACAAAGTATGATGCTCCTCCTAATGATTTAATATTAACAGGACCAAATACATCTGAGTGTATCAATTCTAACAGATTCTTCTTCCGTTCATAACCACCTCTAAGAAATGAAACTCTTCATTGCCTACCATAAATACAATGCTCACAAAGATCAAGATTATAAGATTTCAAACCTCGTAGCAATTTTTTTCCCATGAGGATTTTTAGGCCCTTCTCACTCATATGACCCAAGCACATATGTCATAGATCTATTGAGTTTCCTTCCTTTGCAACAGCAACTGTATCTGATCTTTCTATCATTGTCGCCAATGTATACAAAGTCCTGGTCTTGGGTCCTTTAGCCAAGACCAATGCTCCTCTACTGATTTTCCAGCCACCTTTCTCAAAGCTTACAAAATAACCTCCATCATCCAATTGTCCCACAAAGATCAGGCTCATGCGCATTTCTAGTACATGCCTAACCTCTTTCAGTAGGATATCTTGTCCTTGCTTCATTGTGATCTTGACATCTCCCACTCCAATAATGTTGCAAAAATTATTATTTTCTAAATGCACTCTACCATAATCACCAGGATTATATGTAACAAAATTCTCTTTGCATGGAGTTACATGGTGAGATGCCCCAGAATCAAGGATCCAATCAAAGCTACTACTAGAGGTATTCAAGCATACATCTTCTACTAAAACAGTAAGTAAAACATCTACATCTGTAGCTATAGCAATGGTCTCACCTTCATTTGTGCTAGTTGGCTTCTGATTTTGATCTTTTTGGCTTTGCTTCCTGACTCGACACTCTCTCTTCACGTGCCCCGACTTTCCACAATGATAACAAGTGATCCTACCCCTTTTTGATTTGGATCGGGCTCTTGATCTTGAGCGTCCTTGATGGCCTCGATCAATCCTACTACCATGATCAGCTAGGGCTAGAGCTTCTCCTTCCTGGTTTTCCGCAATTGATTTTTGTCGCAGTTGATTCATTATGTTTTTGCTGACATCATCAAACTTTAGGGTTCCTAAAGGTGTTGAAGTGCTCATAGCGACAATCAAATTTTCCCAATTGTCTGGCATAGAACACATTAGTAAAATAGCTCTAATTTCATCATCCAAAACAATTTTAACTGAGGCAAGCTGACTAGTAATGATATTATATTCATTTAAATGTTCTGCATCCAAAGCACCCTCCTTCATCTTAAGATTATATAATTTCTTCATCAAGAAAACGTTATTTGAAGTTGTGTTTTTCTCATACATATCATGTAGTTCTTTTCATAGATCTGTTGTTGTCTTCTCTCTAGCGACATTAAAATAGACATTTTTAGCTAGATATTGACGGATGGTTGCAATTGCCTTTCTATCCAGCTTATTCCAATCCTCATCCACCATTGTTGTGGGTTTCTTTGATATTCCCTCAATTGGTCAATATTGATCCTTCAAAATCAATATATCCTCCATTTGGGATTTCCATAGGGCAAAATTAGCCCCGTTCAACTTCTCTATATCGCTCACTACTGCTGCATCCATGCCTGCTCAAGGAAGCCCTACACACCAAAACTTCCAACAGCCTGGCTCTGATACTAGTTGTTAGGAAAGTTGACGTTGAGAAAGCTTTTGCCCTGTTATCAGCAATAAAAGAAATCTGCAAAATAACAAATTAAACAGAGCACACAAAACGACAAGAGCATAGGATACAAGATACAAAGTAAGAGAAGAGTACATAAAACATGCATATGAAACTAAAAACAAAGCAAAGGTACTATGAGCACACACAACAATATATAAAAGAAGAGCCAAGAAATCTTTTTGTTGCTACACAAAAAAAAAACCTTTCTTTCTTCCTTTTGTGCTTGCTTCAAAAACAATTACAAAAACAATTACAAATGCCTCTATAAATAGAGGTCTTAGAATTCTCCAAAAATATTTTGCAGCCTAAAAAAACATGTATAAAAAATGTCTAAAACACATGTATAAAAGAGACTATTAGAAGGCAGAAGCTTCTAATTTAAATGTTTTTGTTGACTTGATTTATTTGTTTGGTGGTGTTTGGCAAGAGAAACTTCTATATTAAATAAAGTTTGGTGGAGGTGATCTCCTTTTTGTATACGACACCTTATTCACCTTTATTTTCTTTATGCCACATTTTTAACAGAAGCTGCAACTTCACAGGATGAGTTGAGGGCATAACACAGTATACCTTTTTCCCTTCTATTTCTCGGACAGTGAAACAAACATAACATAGTTATTTTTTCTCTTCTATTTCTCGGACAGTGAAACAAACATAACATAGTTATTTTTTCTCTTCTATTTCTCGGACAGTGAAACAGATACGCTACATTATTTCCAGGTCAGGTCGCTTTAGTTTTACCGAAGTGTGGATTTTCAAATTTTATCAGGTTTCTTTGTTGTGTAATAATTTGTACATTTTCACCATGCTTTGTCATATTCAATCACTCGAAATTATGCGAGATCACCTACATCCCTTATGTGATGTTTTAAAACTCTCTAGAAGCTTGTAGAAAGTTTGTTTACCTTTAGAAGATTTTCAGGGCATTGTAGCAGGTAATGTGTCGGAGGTTCATGTGAATTGTTCCATGTGTCACCGATTTGGAACTAGTTCCTCCCGGCCCACTGCTTGTAAGTGTTGTTGTCTGATGAGAGCTGATATCTCTCCCCGAAAAATGTTTAACTATAAGGAAATTTAACTGGCAAAGCAAAAAGTCAAGAAAGGGTAATTTTGTCCTAATAATGAGGTGAATACTTATACCTCATCATTATTGTTGCATGGGATGGTTAAAAGTCATCCACTATCTATCCTAAAAAGATCTTGTATTCCTTGGTGTTGGCACCAATGAACAGGGAATCTCTTGAAACTTTTGTTCGAGGGTTCATCTATTCTTAGATGAAAATAATAATGCACACAAATCAAATTTCAAATTTTCTTTTCTCTTTTACTTTTGTATATGATAATTTTGTAGAATAAAATTTCTATGTGTTCTTCATGTGGTTAGATCAAATGTTTATTTGGCCACTAATTGAATCTATATGAGAAATAATAGTTTACAATGATAGTGTGAGGACTCTCTAATGTGTACTAGATGTAAATTAGGATTTTTCAATATATAAATCAATATTTGGAGTTTATTTTTGTTGGTTTCAATTTGACCTAATTAATTTTCTTTTGTATCATAAGGAGGTCTACGAATAGATGGAGGATTTTCAACAAGGTTTTACATACTTTTCAATAGGAGTTCCCTTCACATGGTTTGGTGAATTATATTTTTAGGAGTGTTGAAGGATTTTTAATTCCTAAAATTTAAATAAAATAAATAGAAATAAATTCAGCTTTAATTTAAACCACTAAAAATCTAAAAATATTGCCTCCTTAACCTCACACACATCATGGAAGCATTGTGTTAGCTTGATTCCACTCAAAATTTATAAAGATGCTCATTCTTTTCCTTGCTGTCATTAGGGAAATGGGAGAAATGGAGTCAAAATCAAAAATTAGTTGTAGCCACTTTTTGGTCCCACATGCCATGCATATATATATTCATCAATGAGGAGTATTTATTTAGACTATCCCCACACTAGTGAAGTTCACAAGGGGGATGTCCTTCCCTTCAATATATTCAATTTAGAAGCCACTTATTCAACTCTAATCGACTTAAAAGCTATAATAGAAGTCCAAGATCCACCACTTGAAATTCCAACTAGATAGATGTCACTTTGGGGATTTGAACATGGATCTCCATCTTGAGAATATTATGGTCTTACCATTTTAGAACAACCGCATTCATGAACATACATACTGATCACTATGGAGGGTTTATTTAGATTAGCCCCACAATAGTAGAGGTCACAAAGGGGGCCTCCTCCCCTTCAGTGTATTTAACTTAAAATCCACTTATTCAACTCTAATCAACTTAGAAGTCACAATAGAAGTCCAAGAGCTACCACTTGGAATTCTAACTATAGATTTCACTTTGGGGATTTGTACAAGGATCTCCATCTTGACTAACCTTATGACTTTTTCATTTAAGCACAACCCCATTGACACATGCATGCATGCATGTATGTATGTATATGTGCATATAAACTCAAATAAGCACATACATAGAAAGTGGAAAAGATAAAATATAATGATTGTATTTATCTATTCATTAAAATTAAGTATATTTAATGAATTTTAAATAGCCTACTTAGTCAAGAATAATTAATAATATTCAAGTTCAATGCTATGAGAATTTAGATATAATTCTACCATGAGTGATATGTTTGCAAGAAATAATATTCAAGTTCATTTTTATTTTCTTTTTAATAGAAATTGCATTCATGGAGTACACATAGGGATCAAACTCAAAGTCACATATGTTAGAGCCAGGTAGAATATCCTGAATCCCTGAATTAAGAGTCATTTCACCTGCTGACTTAGTATTGATCTTGTAAAAAAGAGAAGCACGCTCACGGTCCAGCTGTGTCATGCCAATTGTAGTTCTTGTCTGAATCTTCCATTACATATGCTCTTCCACCAGAACCAAGCATTCCAAAATATTTTTCTAGGTATGATACTTCCTCTGCAAAGCTGCGATGAGGAAAAAACTGTGCTCCTGTAAAGATAAATGTCCCTCCAGTATACTTCACAGCCTTTAGAGAGAGAGACAAACCACTTGCATTGCATAAGATATTAGGGACTGAAAGAAGTAGCTTTGTGGTTCCATAAGTCTTCAGGACTATCTTGAATGGATAGATAAACATACTAATTGTTATTTCCCAACGAATATTAAACGGTGGGACAATACCATTGATCTGTGCTAAATTTTGTAAATATTATAAGTAGTTGGATAGATTCAAAGTGAACAAGTGGGAACATGAAGTTGCAATCAAATAGCCTAATTTCCAGTCATTGTTGGAAAATATCCCGAACAGATTCCAGTGTTCTGGAAGGGCTGGGGCAGCGAAGCAATTTCCTCAACAAAGTTAATAATAAGGGAGTACCTAGTATGCCTGTTAATTTCTATAACCCAAGCAACAGATTAATTGCACAATAAATTCACAGAAAGAAATCTGATTTATAACAATTAATACAACTGGGTTAATTAACAACTAATAACAGCGGAAGCAAAAATAACATAAAGCCAAACACAAAAAGACAATAACACAGATATACCCAGGAAACCCCAATGCGGGGAAAAACCTGCAAATGTTGGATCTTCTATTCAGCCTAACAGCAAACTTTTCTTTCGAAAAATACAATATGAGTTTGCTACAGCAATCTTGTATTTATAGAGCCTAGCTGCTTTACTTAGCGTGCAAGGAAAGAATCTTTCTTTGCTTTCTTTGGCTTTATTTACACATAAAATCACTCTAGGATTTATCTTATCCTCACAAACTTGGAAACACTCTATTAAAGAATAAAAAATCATGCTGTTGCTAAAAATCCAACTCGAATTGATTTAAAGCAAATCTAATCTTGAGTTGCTTTAAAGCAAATCCATATCCCACTTTTTGAGCTACAAAAATCAACACTCTCTCTTAGCGAGGAAAGTGTTCTGCACCACACCCAATTTGTCCCTGAAGAATTCAAACTTGCTCTTCATCAAGGCCTTCATCAGATATCTGCTATATGTTCATCGTAGGAATGTAATTGAGCTTCACTATCCCCTTCTCCACACAATCTCGATGAAGTGGTACTTGATCTCAATGTGCTTTGACTTGTCATGAAACCTGGATTCTCAGAGAGTTTGATGCAACTCGATTATCCGCAAGAAATGACTATAGGATCCAACTCGATTAAAAGAGCCTAGCTGAAGTTTTACGGCAGATAGCCTCACATGTAGCCATCGGCTGCCATATACTCGGCCTCTGCAGAACTCAGTGCACTGACTTTGTTTCTACATACCAGAGACTGCTCCTGATCCCAAACTGAAACTGCACCCGAAGTGCTCTTTCGATCGACTGTACTACCTGCCCAATGCATCAGTAAACCCCTTGAGCTTCACTCCATCCTGCTGAACATACTTCAGCCCATAATCAACTGTGCCTTGGAGATATCTCAAAACATGCTTCGCAGCTATCCAGTGCACACGTTTAGGTTCCACCATAAACTGACTGAGTGAGTTCACTGCAAAACAAATGTCTGGCCTGGTGTTGACCAAATACATAAGAGAGCCTATCAACGTCTATATAAGGTTGGGTCCACTGCCTCTGATCTGGAAGCATCAATCTTCTTCCAATTGGTCACAAGTGGCGTTGACATAGGCTTACAGTTTTCCATCCTGAATCACTTCAAGATATCAATTAAGTACTTCCCTTTTCCAAGGAAGATCTCTCCCTCTTTCTGCCACAACTCCAATCCTAGAAAGTAGTGCATCAACCCCAAGTCCTTCATCTCAAACTCTCCTGCAAGATCCCACTTGCAGTGTGCTATGAGCTCCTCTGACCCTGTAAGAAATAGGTCATCAACATATAACAACAATATGAGAAGTTCACCCTTCACCTGAACATAGTACAGGTTTGAATCTGCCTCACTCTTGATGAAGCCCACACTCTACAAGTAACTATCAATACATGAATACCACACCCTAGGAGCCGGCTTGAGTCCATACAGTGCTCTTTTTAACCTACATACATGAGAATCCTCTCGTATTAGCTTCAAATCCTTAATTTTGCTCTATGTAAATCTCTTCCTCAATCACCTCGTTGAGGAAGGTTGTCTGTACATCCATCTGATGAATCCTCCAACCCATCTATGCTGCTATAGAAATGATAGCTCTTATGGATGAGTACCTGGCCACTGGAGCGAAAGTCTCATCATAGTCAACTCCTTCCTTCTGTGAAAACCCCTTAGCCACAAACCGGGCTTTGAACTTTTCCACACTACCATCTGTAGCATGCCTAATCTTATACAGCCATCTCGAGCCCACCACAGACTTATCTTCTGGTCTTGGTACTACCTCCCACACACTATTCTTCATGATGGAAGAATACTCTTCCACCATGGCATCTCTCCACACTTGGTGCTTGGATGCCTCCTGAAAGCTGGAAGGCTCTACTTCAATTAATTCACTCATAAGTGCCACATAATCTGAATAACGTCTAGGAGCCCTTCTTTGTCTAACTGAATCTTGAGGATCACCTACATATTCTTGAGCCTCTCTTAATGTTTGCTTAGCTGCCCTGTTCCTCCTCTTCTTCAAGTTGACACGAAGAGCCCTTTCTTCCTCGAACTTCACATCTCTGCGAACCACTGTTTTCCTAAGAGCAGGAATATAAACCCGATAAGCCTTAGAAGTTTCACTGTACCCAACAAGGATACCCTTCTCTGCAGTAGGTTCCAACTTGGTTCTTTTCTCAACAGGAATGTGACAATACACAAGGCATCCAAAGATGCGAATGTGCCCCAAATCTGGTTTCTTACCAGTGAATGTCTCTTCTGGAGTCAATTTTCCCAACACTTTGTGAGGGCTCCTATTCTGCAAATACACAGCTGTGTTGCAAGCTTCTTCCCATAAGAACCAAGGCAGATCCTGATCATGAAGCATGGCCTTGGCTGCTCCAACGATAGCTCTATTCTTCCGTTCAGCAACCCCATTCTGCTGAGGGTTGTACGGAACTATCAACTCTTTCTTGATACCTTCCTGAGCACAAAAATCTTTGAAGGCATTCGAGGTATACTCGCCTCCATTATCAGACCTCAGTATCTTGATCTTCTTCCCAGTTTGGTTCTCCACGAGAGCCTTAAACTCTTTGAACCTACTGAAGACCTCATCTTTATTCTTCATAAAATATATCCATGTCTTCCTAGAGAAATCATCAATGAAGGTAACATAATACTCATATCCATTCAAGGATGTTGTTGAGATAGGTCCACACACATCTGAGTGTACAAGATCCAAAATCCCTTCGGATCTAGTGTCATTTGCTTAAGAGAAAAGCTGAAGTCTTGTTATATTTCCCAAGAGCACAACCCTTGCACACCTCATGCTTTTATGTCTTCATCTCAGGCAGCCCCGTCACTATTTCCTTAAGAATATTAAGTGCTCCATGGTGAAGGTGAGCCATCCTCTTGTGCCACAATTCTTCTATCCCTTTATAGCTACTAACCAATGCATGTGTTGGCTCAAACTATAATCGAATCAAGCTGCCATACCTGACTCTAATCACTTTTGCAATCTTGGAATCTTTGGGACGAACATAGACTTTTCCCCTCTCAAAGGTCATGATGTAACCCTTGTCTTCCAAAGCAAAAACTAAGATTAAATTCTTTGTCATGCCAAGGACATACAACACATCCTCCACCAACAAAAGTTTTCCAAACTCCCTCTAAAACTTGACGGTGCTAATACCAGTTGCATGGTACTTGGCATTGTCTTCGAGCTCAATATAGAAGTACAACTTCTTCTCCTCCAACTTGGTGAAACATTCTCTGACTCCCATCATGTGGCAAGAAGCCCCACTATCAATATACCATACCCTGTTGGCAATTGAACTTGAGAGACAGGCAATGAGTGAAAACTCATTCTCAAATCGTGATGCAAACTCGTCCACCTCTGCTGTAGCAGCAAATTGCTTCTTCTGCTTGTCCTTATTTTTCTTATTTGGACATTGACTGGCATAGTGACCCATCTGATGGCAGCAAAAACATTTAATCTTGCTCAGATCTTTCTTCTTCCCACTCTTGGAAGAAGAACCTTCCGATTGCTCTTTATTGGAATTCTTCTTACCCTTGCTTGCAAGAGCAAGATTTTCTTCATCTTGAACCTTCTTTGTCTGATCTCCTCGATGAACACCTTCACGGATCTCCTCCTGAACAAAATCATCCTAAAGTCTTGCCCAATCAGGTAGCCGATCTCTGCCGACAACACATTTGACAAACACTTCCCAGTGCTTTGAAAAACCATTCAAGGCTATACGCACCAACTCATCTTCTTTAATCGTCTCTCCAACAGCAGCAAGCTCATCACTGACCTGTGTCAGCTTGGACAAGTAAGAGGTCACACTCTCACCTTTGGACATCTTGGTATTATGCAATTTGTCCTTGAGCATCATCTTACGACTTTGATAGTCGCTCTGATAAAGTTTTGTGAGCGTATCCCACATCTCCTTGGCGGTGTCTTTCCCCGATAAATGAGGAATTAAATGATCTCTTACTCCATCCAAGATAATCCTCTGAGCTTTGGCCTCTTTGACTTCATGCGAATCTAAGGCAATAGGATCATTTGTTGGTGGAGTCACTTCTATGCTAGCATAGATCCATAGCCTGTTCTCCTTGAGAACAGATGTAATCCGAACCTTCTACTGCAAGAAGTTAGACGCACCCTCGAGCCTGTCCTCATATCGAACACTGGTTGCCATAGCTACAAAAGAACTGGAGACGAAAATCTGATGACTTTTTTTTTCTTGAAATCTGCGTTACAAATCTTGGCTTCGTATTCAAAGTTTAGAGCTCTGATACCATGTTAATTTCTATAACCCAGCAACAGATTAATTGCACAATAAATTCACAGAAAGAAATCTGATTTATAACAATTAATACAACTCGGTTAATTAACAACTAATAACAGCGGAAGCAAAAATAACATGAAGCCAAACACAAAAAGACAATAACACAGATATACCCAGGAAACCCCAATGCGGGGAAAAACCTGCAAATGTTGGATCTTCTATTCAGCCTAACAGCAAACTTTTCTTTCGAAAAATACAATATAAGTTTGCTACAACAATCTTACTTTTATAGAGCCTTGCTGCTTTACTTAGCGTGCAAGGAAAGAATGTTTCCTTGCTTTCTTTGGCTTTAATTACAAATAAAATCACTCTTGGACTTATCTTATCCTCCTGGCTTCGGAAACACTCTATTAAGAATAAAAAATCTATTTGTTGCTAAAAATCCAGCGAGATTGATTTAAAGCAAAATCTAATCTTGAGTTGCTTTTAAAGCAAATCCATATCCACTTTTGAGCAGCAAAATCAACAATACCACCGCATTGAGGAATGAAAAAATCTCCTATTTGCCTTTCTAATGGAGCTTTACGACTACGAATTAGAACTGCAATCAAAAAAATTCAATTGGAAATGTCTGCGGGATGTGGATTGTCTCATGAAATTCATCACTAAACCGTGACACATTAAGTTGGGAATGAAAGGACTGGTGTGGTCAATTGAAGCCCTGCCACTGCCTCGCATGGGATCTGGATGCTTCTCTTTTTCTTTCAATGTCATGGAGGTCAAACAATCCAGAGCCCCTCTCGCTTTGTCCACAGCTTCTACGGCACCCGATTTACCTGCAAAGTTTAAGCTTCTTCTTGAGAGATTTGAGCTTTCCATAAAGTCTGTGTCCCTCGGGGAGGAAGCCTTGGATAAATTCTATGCATTTTCACGCTTGTATTCTCTAGCGAAAGAAGATAAATTGTGGGAGATAGGGGAGAGGGACCCGTGAGGTTGTGCACCCTAACTTCACGCTTCTAATTATCCTACATGTGAAATTTCAAATCTCCATTTTTTTACAGCAGCCTTACTTGAAAGTCCCCCGCTATAACTAAGGTTTCAAGGCCACATCATCAAATATGATGCCACATCAGCATGCTTTTTGTCAAGGTGTCCAAAAAGGCCCAAAAAAAAAGTGAGACCAATACTTGTGAATTCACAGCATGTTTTATTGAGCGCTGATGTGGAATCGCATGATTGGTTGCTTTTTAGATCAAAGGAATAAATTTTGTTTAATTATGTGTAGTCATTATCAACACTAACAACTTTAAAGTCACAACTATTGGTCCAATATTGATAAAAACATTGGGCATTATATGAACAACTACTATCACAACTATTGAAACATGCTCAGGTACTGGGTCCTCTCCCCTAATTGCAGAAGCTAAGATCTCGGTGGCGGTGTGCATGACAGCGAGAGAGGCAATCAGATAGGCCACCCTTGCAGCAATGGCTTTTCTTGTCGACATTGAGCCACCGCTGCCACAATAAATAGCGATATTAATGCTTGTCGTCAAGGGAGGAGAAAAAAATATCAACCGTGGAGATGAAACCAATCATCTCCCACCCCCTTCTCCTCTCGGATGGGTAAAGTGAATCGGGCTCACTTCAAATTGGATACGCTTGGATACGCCTTCAGTGTAAATAGAAAAAAATGGAATTTGAAAACTACTTTAAAACTTAAGGTTTATTTGTTACATAATTTTTATTCAAAATCGAACAAAAGATAAACAAATTAAAAATTGAATTTTCTTTATAATTCTTGAATAATTAAACAATTATAGAGTTATGATTTTAATTTCATTTTAGTATAAACATGTTACTACAAATGAAGATTTTAATTATATTATAAAAATTCTATGAAATATTATATCTAATGTTTTCAATTTTGAATATATATATATGATATTAGTTAATTATTTAAAGCTATCTTAATTCTATCTAATAATGAAATCTAATTAGTAATGCTTGCAACTTTGATTTACTAAATAATTAGTTGTAATTTAGTATTTGACTTTTATTTAAATTAAGTACAATTTAGTTGGCTAGAGCCATTATACGGTATAGCTTAAACTTGTTCAAATCAATGATCTTAATGATAGCATTTAACAATATTTTATTTTAAGATTTATTTAAAATTATGCAATTTCAATTCAAAAAAGGTATTCATTAGATGCTATAAGTATTTAATGAGATTTTGTTTTAAGTATTTTAGGTGTTGTCTATTTTAGAATAGCATATTTCAAGTTTTGTTCAAACAACTTAATCAAGATGTGAAAACTAAAACTTCACATCATTTGATATTAATGATGCCTTTGGTTCATATTTACAAATAATGTTGTCGCACTTGAACTATTGCACTTATAGCCTAATACAGTTGCAAGGACGTTTGTGGCATCATTCTTATAAATTGTCAAGGAGCAATAAAGGGTGCAATGTCAATTTAAATCTAAAAAATGGGTAATCTTCCTCATTGTATAACAAACTAATGAAAGATAACTAGTAAGTAAAAAAACCAATTAACATTACTTAAAGTAAGGAAGAATCATCACATAGTTTCAATGAAAATAAAATTACCATCATAAAGTTTCAAGGGAAAGTAGAATTATCGTCATATAGTTCAAAGGGAAATAGAATCATCATCTTCTAAGAGAAATGAAATTATTGTCTCATGAGTAATAAAACTATCATTTTATAGGTTAAGGAGAGTTTTATTTTATTAGGATTAAGAAATAGAGCAAATTATCAAACAATTATTGGTTAAGGTGACAAAATATATTTGAACCATATGCTTCCCTTTGTGGGTAGCAGTTGAAGAGGAACTATCTAGGGAAAAAATCCCTTGAAAGGATAGTATACTCACAGACCATCGTTTCGATGGATATGTCTTTGAATCAGATGGAATTTTGAGATACCAAGGAAGAATGTACATTCCAGATTCAGGGGATTTGAGGAAATTGATTCTAGAAGAAATCCACAACACACCTTATTCAAGTCACCCTGGAATAACCAAGATGGTAGAAGAATTGAGGTCTCTATATTTTTGGCAAGACTCATGAAGGATGTAATTGAATATGTGGCTCGATGCTTGGAGTGACAGTGAGTTAAGTTTGAGCATGTGCATCTAGTAGGTATTTTGTACCCACATGACATACCTGAGTATAAGTGGTAAGTGATTAGCATGGACTTCATTCAAGGGTTGCATATGTCCAAGAATAAGCATGATACCATTCTGGTAGTTATGGTGTAATAAAATAACTTGCACAATAGAAGAATATGATAGAAAATATGTTACAAATACTGAATAATAACTGAGAATAACAAGCCACTTTGAGGGGCAAGCCTCCAAATATCTCCAATGAGAACACAGTTCACAATATGATGATGAAATAAGACTCACAACCTACTATATATACCTATTTATGCCTAGGATACCACCTAGACCAACTTAGATAACCCTATATAAGCCCTAGGTTGACCTAAACAACTAAATAACAATATAATAATGATAATATGACTAAATTAGGAGTTAAGATAGCCACAAGCTGACTATTCATAACCCGATGTACTCTAATATTAAGGGCATAGCATGCCCCCCTCTTCAGATAAGCATTATCCTCAATGCTAGGTAATTTTGGATGCTTTTGAATGAACTCCTCGTCCTCCCATGTGGCATCTTCAATTGGTAAATTCTTCCATTGTATGAGATATTGAGTGAGTGTTATGGTCCTTAGCTTCCTTGTGTGTTTCTGAAGAATAAATTTTGGTTCCAATATGATTATTCCTTCTTCATCAAGCTCTGGTAATATTTTTTGAGTAGGGATATTATTCCCAATTACCTTCTTCAAACAAGAAACATGAAAAATTGGATGTATCTTTGTTGTTGATGGCAATTCAAGTTTCTAGGCAACACTACCTATCTTTTGCATGATTTGATATGGGCCATAATATTTTGGAGACAACTTGTTATTCTTTGACTGTTGCTTCAATGACAATTGCTTGTAAGGCTGCAATCTCAAGGAAACCTAATCCCCAACCTCAAAACTTCTTTCACTATGATGTTGGTATGCCTACTGCTTCATTATGTTTTGTGCCATGGATCGATTCTCTTTAAGTCCTAAAAGTACTTGTTGTTGATGAATCATGTGGTCCTCCACAGTGTGAACTCCTGGTGACACATTCAATGATGATGTGATGGAAGGAGGATGATATCCATACAATGCCATAAATGGAGACATTTTTTATGAACTATGGAAGGAAGTGTTATACTGGACCATTCTGCTAGTGGTAGCCAATCTACCCATTAAGACTATTTATCTGACGTGAAACAACGTAGATATCCTTCCAAACACTTATTAACCACCTCTATTTTCCCATCATATTGTGGATGGTATGAAGAATTATGAGCCAATTGAGTACCCAAACACTTGAATAAATTTGTCCAAAAGTTACTAGTAAAGATAGGATCATGGTCATTAACAATAACCTTAGGTATACCATGTAGCTTTTGAATATTCTCCAAAAATTCTTTTGCCACTATACTTGCTATAAAAGGATGTGATAATGCAATAAAATGTACATATTTAGTGAGGCAATCCACAACTGCCATGATGACATTCTTACCCTTAGATCTTGGAAGCCCTGTGATGAAGTCCATGGAGACCTCTTCCCAATGCTGGCTAGGAATAACTTAAGGGTTGCAAGAGACCAGGTCTCTTAATTGTCTCCCCTTTATTTCGTTGACAAACCAAAAATTTTGCCACAAATTTTTGAACATCCCCTTTTAGCCCTTCCCAAAAGAAGTCTTTCTTGACCCGATGATATGTCTTCAAAAATATTGAATGACCACCCACTGGAGATTCATGTAGCTCTGTGAGAATATTTTGTTTGAGAGAGGAATTCTTGCAAAGATACAATCACTATTTATACCTTACAGTATTTCCCCTTCCAACAAAAAATTTATCTAAACTACTAAGTTCACTAGATATAACTCAAGGTTGGAATGAGATTACTAGTAGCCACATCATTTTTCCACTCTCTTGGCTTCTTTCACCAATCTTCTTGTAATATTGAAAGGGCATAAAATAGAGCTTCATCCTTCTCATCTTTCCTCAATAGTGCATCTTCCATAACATTTTCCTTCCCTTTCTTATATATAATCTCAAAATCATATCCCAACATCTTAGTAACCCATTTTTTTGTTCTTCAAAAGATAATATTTGTTCCAAAAAATATTTTAGGCTATCTTGAAGTGTCTACCCATTAGATAAGGCCTCCATTGTTTTACTACATGAAGAATAGTTAGCATCTCCTTATCATAAATAGGTTTGAGTTGATTCTTACCCTTTAATTGATGACTCTCAAAATCAATGAGTTGACCCTCCTACATGAGAACTACACCTATACCATTTCCTGAAGCATCACATTCCACAATAAAATCCTTTGTTGAATCGGGAGTCGCAAGCACTGGAGTTGTGCATATAAGCTCCTTTAACATTTAAAATTTTGAATTAGAAGATTCATTCCAATGAAAAGAATCCTTCTTCAATAAAGCTATGAGGGGTGCTACAATACGACCTTAATTCTTCACAAATCTACAATAGTATCCAATCAACTCTTAAAAACCCTCAATTTCTTAATGATTTTTGGGAATAGGCCATTCCATGATAGCCTTAATTTTGTTAGGATCCACCTTCCTTACTCCTTTTCCATGTGAAACTACATGTCCCAAGTACTCCAATCATTAAGACCAAAAGCACACTTGGATGGCTTAGCATAGAGTTGATGCTCTTCAAGAACTCTGTAATACTTGATCCTGCGACAAGCCGCAAGTGTTCTTCCGTGGTCTTGCTATAAATCAATATATCATCCTAAACACTCATAAAACTCCTCTTTCAAGAACTTTTAAAGATGAAAGTCGCCAAACTTTTAAGCGTAGATGGATAATTAGGGTAAGACCAAAATGGCATCACCAAAAACTCATAATGACCCCTTATGAGTCCTAAATGTTGTCTTACAAATATCTTCTTTCCTTAATTCAATTCTTGGTGATAATCAATCTAAGATCTAACTTGTAAAATATATAGCTCCATTTAATTCATCTAGAAAATCATCAATAATTGGAATAGGAAAATTATGTTTAATGGTGTACACTTTGACCACTCTATATTTTGGGCACACAGACCAAATTTCATCCTTCTTATGCATCATCACTGTGGGCGAGGAGTAAGCACTTTAAATGCTTCTGACAATTCTGCCTCCTAACATCTCCTCAACAATATTTTCTATCTCACTTTTGCATATGGATATTGGTGTGATAGGTTGAAATAGAGCGTTAGAAATCAAGCAACAACTAAAAGAGTGCAAATAGACAACTTAAAACAACCTACACCTCAAGATTAGCCTAAGTTGGAAACAATGCAAGACAAAGCAACGAAATGGAACTTTATACCTTGCGTTGAGTCGATCCTTTGGTTGGCCCTTCGATCTTTAACGTGTGCTCCTTGGATGGCACAAGATGTGAGATATGAGATGAAAATGATGCTTGGAAACATGAAAATAGCTAAGTGTTGGTTGAGAAACAAAACTGCAAGAGTTTGGCTAGCACAAAATGATCTCCCCAAAATGAGAGAAAAGAGGGGGTATTTATAGGATTTTTGGGAAATCCTAGGGGAAATGGACGGTTGAGATTGATCCACCAAATATCAAGATGTAGGGCTAAGGTGAGTTGAGAACTCACAAGCCCTCACATCTTGACATGTGGCAAGGGGAGAGGCTTAAGAAAGATGAGGTGGACATGAGGTGTAAGAGAAGTCCATGACATGGAGGGGGGGTACAAATTACCTTGGGATTGGACAAGATCTCCCCATAAAGGAGGTCCTTGTCCCCATGTGGGTGAGAGGACAAGTGGGGAATTAAAAATTCCTCAAATATCCTTATGGGGATGGGAGAAGGAATAAAGAATGAATAGAGGACATGTGGGGAGAAGTGAAGGAATTAAAAATTCCTTTTAGGTGTCTTGGGGGATTAAAAGGTGAATTAAAAATTCACATGGGGAAGGGGGATGCCTTGTCCAAAAGGAGAAAGCCTTTAATAAGGTTGACTCAAGGACATGTGCCATAAATAGGATGAGGATTAGGTTAGGCTAATCAAATGATTAAGGTTGTGCAAGTATTCAGTTAGATGGACTAATGACTGATTAGAGGGAAGTGGGAAATTATGGAGGATGTGACCTTAATGATGATTAAGGGTGTGCATATGCTAACCCTGGTTAATTAGAAGAAGATGAAGTAATTAAAATGGATTAGGGACCAACTTGCAAAAGTTGGAGGATGTGACCATGAGAGAGAAAAGATGAATTAAAAATGAATTTTAATTTAAAAGGGGAATATGACTAAATTAAATAAAAGGGCATATTTATTTAATTTAGAGGAGGAAGAGGGGCAAAGTATTAAATTGAATACTTTAGGACCTTTGTGCAAGATGCAGGGTATTAATTAAACACCTAGTTTAATTAATATTGACAAAGGGGATGAGCAACCGGATGAATAGGGAGACGCGTTTGATCATGTGGAAGTGATCAAAATTGGACGTCTACAATTGGTAAGGCCTGATGTTGGGGTTTGGCTCCCTAGAACTAGTTGTATGGCATGATCATGATCCATCTTAGAAGGAAGTCCTTTAGGTATATCTCCAAAAACCAATGAGTGATGCTCAATTATTGCTTGTAAATTTGGATGGGTAGGGCATTTAGACTATAGACTTCTAATGAACATAATCGGGCCACAAATCCATCAACTCCTTTCTTGAGGAACTTCTACAAATTGATGAGAGCTAACTATTTGTGGGGACTTTTCCTTCAACCCTCTTAGCCTCTATTATTTTGTCTTTCCTTTTGATTGGAAACCTCATAAATAATTTTGGAAGTTCATCTCAATTGTTCCTGTAGTAATCCATTGTACTCCCAAAACAATATATGTTGCACCCATGGAGATAGCATACATTGGGATATCAAGGTGATAATCTCCCATGGATAATTTAATGCTAAGATACTTTCCTGCAACAACTGATGGTACTACCATCCTAAATCAAGACCTAAAATTATGGGGCTAGATATATAAAACAATTTAGACGGTGCAGCCAACTTTGTGTGTAGTATAAATTACTAGCTAAGTCAATCAACACACTATTTCTACTCTTTTAAGAATCCAAATACCTTGAGAGTTTGAGGGGCCCTAAACCTAGAGAGTGCATGACAAAAAATGATTGGTTGGGAATCATGTGATCTCATCATCTAGATCCCTATCACCTTATACTATTGGTTCTTCCTACTCTTCCCACTTAGTTCTTCAATATAAAACAATTTATTTTCACTACATCTATGCCCTAATTATATTTTATATCACAATCAAACATAACACTTTTTCTTTTCTCCTCAATTTGTTGTGAAGTCAACTTTGTAGGTTGTGGTAGTGAATGTGTAGAGATCTCCTTTCACTAAACTTATATTCCTTGTCTCTACTTCAGCCGCAACCTCCACTTGTCTTGCCATTATTATTGCTTGCGCTGATAAGGGGATTGTGTTGGAATAATCATACCTTATGCATTTTATGTGATCCTTTTAAAACCACCTAGAAATAGTTCATATTTTCTTTTGCCACATTCTCTACTCTTAGAGAAAGGTTTTGAAATTGTTGAATATAATCCTTGAACATGCTCATTTGCTTTAATTTGGTGAGTTGGCAGAAGTAGCTATCCATAAAGTTATCTCCATAATGAGTAGCAAGTTCCTCTTGAAAAATTAACCATGTGACCACACAACCCTTTTTTCTCTTCTCATCACATAACCAACGATACCAAATAAATTGGTCTGGTTCTAGGTATAATGATGTCATAGCCACCTTTTGTTGACTAGGAACATGATGAATATCAAAGAACTGCTCCACTTGGCATAGCCAATTGGTTGGATCCTTTCCATCAAACTTTCTCATATCCAACTTAGGTATGAATTGCCTTGGCATATGATTATTAAATGAAGGATCCCTCTTGAAACCCAAGTCAAGTCCAAGGAATCCATGTCCAACAAAAGCATTATCTTCCACCTTATGAGATGAATCTTCCCACTTACACCACATACCTTGAATAAATGATTTCAATTCACCCATTTCTTCCATAATCTTCTTCTCTAATGATGAAACATCACCCTTGACTTTTTTATTTCATCCTTAGGGTTAAAATCCTCATTTTATACTCCATCATTCTCTGAAGATTTCCCCAGTGTGGTAGCATTCTTTTTGCCTCTTGTTGCAGGCCCCATCATGATGGTAGAAAATAATTTTGCAATAAATCACAAAAATTAAACTTTAATTCTTTGAAAATTTTATTGTAACTTACTAGGGCCAAGATACCACTTACCCTGAAAAAACTCCAAGAAATTTGTAGATTCGTAGCCCTGAGAATGAATTTTGTGGAAACACTAATTTTACAATAACTCACTTATTTTTTCTTTAATTTTTCTAAATTTTTGACTATATGCTCCTTTATTATGTCTTCAAAAACCCAATAAAATTCAAGCTCCAATTTGGCAAGATGTGAGATATATGTAGCTTCCAAATAAATTGTGTAGAAACCCTAATTTTGCACAATAATTTGCTTAATTCAGCTCCAATTCCTTTGAAATATGGATTGTAGCTTCTTTAATATGGTCTTCAAAAACCATTTAAAAAATTTTAAAAAAAAAATCACCAAAATCTAAAAGATATGCACCTTCCAAAATGACCTCCAATATTAAGAAGATGCCTTGCCTCTCCGGTGCCAAGATCATGCTCTGATACCACTTGTAATGAAATAACTTGTGCAATAGAAGAATATGATAGAAAATATGCTACAAATACTGAATAATAACTGAGAATAACAAGCCACTTCAAGGGGGAAATCCTCCAAATATCTCCAATGAGAACACAATTCACAATATGATGATGAAATAAGACTCACAACCTCCTATATATACCTATTTATGCCTAGGATACCACCCAGGCCAACTTAGATAACCCTATATAAGCCTTAGGTCGACCTAAACAACTAAATAACAATACAATAATGATAATATGACTAAATTAGGAGTTAAGATAGCCACAAGCTGACTATTCATAACCCGATGTACTCTAATATCAAGGGCGTAGCAGATAAGTTGATCAAGGTAGTGCACTTCATTGCACGAAATCTTAAGGATGGACATTTGACTTTGGCTAAGATTTTTATCCAAGAGATCTTATTTTTACATGGAGTACACCTGAGACAGTCATATCAGATCGAGATACTTGCATGACATCTAGATTTTGGACAACATTGAATGCAGCATTGGGGACGAAGTCGAATTTCAATATAGCTTACCATCCTCAAATAGATGGGCAAACGGAGTGAGTGAACCAAGTAGTTGAAGACCTCCTTAGGATGTATTGTATGGATCAGCAATACAAATAGGAGGAATATCTTCTGGATTGGTGGAGTTTTCTTATAACAACTCCTACCATGCATCTTTCGGGATGACACCATTTGAAGCGCTTTATAGGCAAAAAATTTGCACACCTATCAGTTGGGATGAGGTGGAAGATAGAATTATGATTGGTTCATATATGCTTAGAGAGATGAATGATGAAATGAGATTGATCAAAGAGAGATTGAAGCAAGAAACAGATAGGAGAAATAGTTATGTAGATAAGAATAGGACTTTTAGATAGTTTTCAATGGGGGATAAATTATTTTTGAGGGTCAAGCCTCATAAGAGTTTCATTTCCTTTGGTAAATCATTCAAACTTGCTCCGAGATTTTTTGGGTCTATTTGAAGTGTTGGAAGTGATCAACCCGATTTCTTATAGACTTTCTCTACCACCTGCTCTCACCTGAATCCATAATGTATTTCATGTGTCTATGCCCAAAATGAATCATCCTAACACTACCCATATACTTGATTGGCATGCCTTACAAGTATAGGATCTAGAAGTGGTGCTGGTGGAGCTCACTTGAATTCTGGGATGGTGCAGTATTAAGTTATGTAATAAAAATATTGTGCAATATAAGGTCCAGTGGGACCAATATTCTGAGGATAATGCCACATGGTGGAATGCTAAGGATATAGACCATTCATTTCCTCATTTGACTACTTAATTTGAGATAATTTTATTTACTTCAGTGTGATGCTTTATTAGCATAGTGTGATACTTTTGATTGCTTTAGTGAGATACATTATTATTTCAGTGTGTGTGTAATAATACATTTGGACGATGTCTCTTCCTAGTGGGGAAAGATGTCACATCTTGATTCTATGCTACATTTATTATTCGGTATATTGATGGGACTATTAGACATCATTTATGATTGTTTGATTATCGGGTATTTACATGTATGTAATTGGTAAATTAGATGGTTAACTTGATGCATTGAAATAAAATAGAAATAATTATTATGTTGTGATTATGAGTTTAATTTCTTGTATGTGCTTCGGCTATGGTTTTTAAGGACTAACCTCCTAATGGCAATTTGAGTGTGACTAAGTGCAGGAATATGAGCAGGTAATTGTTAAAAGCAAGAACATGGTTGAGGTAGAGGTATCCTAGCCACTTGATAAATGAATAGCAAGATGGATATCCAAGGCATTCACACACTCACATAGTCTCATCCCCTTGCATTGTGTTAATTATGATTGTGATATTGTTATGTGTAATAAGTATGTTTTATTAGGTTGTGAAAGTTAAATTACTTGAGAAAATAAATATATGTCGTATGATTTTGTGTTATTTTTTTTCTTTGAAAATTAAGTCAATTGTTTAGTTGGAAAATTAAAAAGAATTTATTTTCATAATAAATTGCTTAATTTATTTATATATATAAATAATAATATAATAAACATTATATATATATAAATACAAAAAATAAATAAAAAACTTTATTCTCACAATAATTACATAATCTATTAATATATATAAAAATATAATAATTGTATCTATGGATTTATTTTTGGTTTAGATTGTGAGATAAACTAACACATAAAGCATATAATCCAAAGATCCTATCAAGAACAATGAAAACAAGTAAATTATACCTTTGATTCGCATGAGTTTCCATGATTCACCTTGATAGTACCTTCTTACTTGCTGGTTGACGTGTTGCCCTCAGATTTGACGAGCGAGCAATCTGCAAATAAATGTCTATGTCTTACACCAAGCTTTGAAGGATTTGCACAAATGCCTAATGCCTATGCCTAAATGACAATATAATTGAAATGTCTATGCCTAAATATGTCAAGACTAAATGAAGTAAGATGACAAATGTTGCAATGTCTGTAGAATCTCTATGCATCTAATGTCTAAAATATTGTCTAATGCGAAAATGAGAGGAAAATGCATTTTATAGAAAATGCCATTTTGAACGGACGGATGAGATTGATTTTGACAAAGACCTAAAATCAGAGGCCCAGATTTAATTGACAATCCCTAATCAGGGTTAGGGCAAAATCCTTAAGTGAGCGGTCAAGATGTCATCTAAGAAAATCAAATCGGTGGTGGAGAATAAATGAGATAATCAATTTAGAAAAATAAAGATTTTGAATTCGAAATTTGTGAGATTCAAAATCAAGAAGATAAGAGTTGGACTGAAGATCAGATTTGGAAAATCAAGAATCTGCCCGATTACTTGATTTTTGGAAGATTAGTTACCATTTTGAATTAAATTAATTCAAAATAATGATTTTGTGAGACAATAAATAATCTTTTTCAGATTATTTACCAAAATGGTGACAGCTAAAGTGATGACATTTTAAATAATTTCATTTATTTAAAATGAGGAATATTAATTTTGACAATTAAATAATTAAAGATAATTATTTAACTTAGCGGATAAGATTAATTAATTAAATAAATTAATCAATTCATTTAATTATGGCAGTTAGTGACATGTTAAATAAATAAATAAAATTTATTTATTTAATGTCGAAGAAAAAAAAATATATGATTAAAGGGTAATTAAATAAATTAAGAAATTTATTTAATTGGAAAACAGACAATTAATGACATATTTAATAAATAAATAAAATTTATTTATTTAATAATCATAAAGAATACAAAACATGAATTAATTAAACAATTATAAATTATTTAATTAATAGTCGAATGATGGACAAAGATATAATTAAATGTTTTAATTATGCTAAAGCGAAAGTGGTAAAATGGAAACACGCCTATATCATTTTTACTGTCTACAATAATAATATAATATCTATAAAAAAAAAAAAATTATAAAATGTAAAAAGTTAGTTAATAAATTCTATAGATAATTTTAAAAAAAAATGCATGAAAAAAAAGAATAAAAATTAAATAAAATTTTAAATAAAATAAAATTAGTTACAATTTTATAGGAATCACATGGGAATCATGCAAAGAAAGACCAATTCTAAAAAATAAAAGATCATGCAAATAGAAGTAAAAAGTAGTTTTAAAAATAAAATAAAATAAAAACCATAGTCAAACTATTGGATGGAATATATTAAAACGAAAGGAGAGGGGATCTCTTGGGGCATCATAATTATCATTGGCGTAGCAGGGTAAAGAGATAAAAAGACAAAAAAAGTGCAGATCAAGAGTTTGAAGGAATAAGATCTCATGGGGGCAACGATCAAAGGAGTTGGGATAGGCTTGGCGCAACAGTGAACAAGTAAGTCTCAGCTCATGAATTTAAATATAGATTTTAAAAACTCGATCCTTCTGTTTGGAATATTTTCTTCAATTTTCAATGAACTGAACAACCAAGAAAAATCAAATTTGTCAATCTTGTTCCAATAGATAAGTGCCCAAATTTATATTGGAATTATGAGCAGTCCATGACGTACTTTGCTTCTTCAATTTTCTTTTATCGACAGTAAGCCTTATCTTGTTTGTCTTTTTATTTATGATCTTAAATGTACATATATAAATATACATACATATATCTAAAAATATTATGTATGTATGTAATGTATATATATAGCATATTGGATTATAAAAGCTAGAATAAATGGGTAAACTGTGGCAGTAAACATAAAATTCCCAGCTGCTATTTTTAAATCCAATTTTAAACCAGATCCATGTACAGTTCAATTTGAGTTGTTATTTTTATTCTAGTCTATAACAAAGTTCTTTTCTTCCAGTTCTTTTCTTGTTACGTTCTAAACCTCTTATTGAAATCTACATATCTACTATAAAACCATGTGTATATATATAACAAAGTTGCAAAGTTGATGTGTATAAAGTGACAAACTAAGTTTTTCATGAATTACCCTGCAAGACATGAAAATTAATTAATTATTGCATAAAAATAGAAACAATACTGCATTTACATTTAGTAATGCATGACATGAGAACAGTAACATGCATGAACCCTAATTTGCATGAAGTAGAGAGAAGACATTAAAAGATCAAAATGAATGTTAAAAACTAATTGCATGTAAAAGAATTGAATTGCATGTCAATGATTTATTTTATTGTATATTATGCATGAAAATTTGAGACAATGAAAGGTGTACAATTTAACATTTGCATGCAAGAAAAAAGTAATTATTTATTATATTATAATTATACATGTTATTGTCTTCTATGTGTGTATTGGGTTTACCTTCTAGGATAAGGTGTTGAATATGGGTTAACAGAGAAGGTTGATCCTCTTTTCGAGTTATTTCTAATGCTTTGTCCAAAGCCATGTGTTCATTGAAATATATGAAATTTACCTAGAAATTTTATTTATATATTTCTCTGCCATATCTTGATAGTAGGGAATTGCATTTCATGATAGAAATGCATGAAGATATATCAAGCTTGCATCGGGATTACCTCTTGTTTTTTATTTCCAAGTTAGGTACTTCGTGTAGGGTCAAGTATCCTTTGAGTAGGAAGAATTTTAAGGAAGTGTAAGCTTCATGGTTGGATAGAAAAATGACTAAGCCATGTTCTCGTCTCTTGACTTGTGGATGACTATGAGGGTCAGTGTTGGTCAAAGACTATACTGTATATTTCCTCACATTATTCTTGTATCATTATATGTATTTGTACTTCCAGATTACATATCTTTAGTTGATTACATGGCATGAGAGCCTAAATTATATTTTTATATATCATATATTATGTGTTATTACCCGGATTATGCACAACACATATGAGGATGTGTTATGACATTTATTTATTTAATGAATTTGTTTCATTTGTATTCCATGCTTATGAGATATTAAGTTATTAATTATTTTGTGAGATTGAATTGGGTCACAATCCTTACACTTTTAATTTTTTAATTCTTAAAAATTGTATATCATCAATCTAGACATCATTATTTACACAATAAATATTAATTTTTTGATTAGTTTAGCGGAAATTATTTTTTCCATGTACATGAGAGGTTTTAAAAAATAGCAATTAGGACCATTAAAAATTAATTAGAAATTGATATCTAAAAGAAATACTCATCAAACTTCACTATAATACACATCTTTCCAAAAGGAAAATTAGAAAAATAATTTTATTTAGGTCAAATTATGCTTGTCGTACACATGTATGTTAAGATCCTAAAAAACCAACTTTAAACATTTGTGATTTTTGTACATCTTATACAAAATTAACTTGTATCATTTGGGTATTAGAATAAATTACACAATTGAAAACTAGACTCAAAATCCTACATTCATATTACTAGACTTTCTTAAGATTTTGTGTAAGCGATTCAAAATTTTCCTCCAAATGTGACAAACTTTGATTTTTAGGAAAAACACTTCCACTTTTTGACCAAAAAGTAGACCCAACTTCTTGCACTTACCCCCTAGTAATAATTTAGTGAGATCCCTATATTGAGAGTGTTTTTCTTGTCAAGTTAACAAGTCGTGATTATGATTCAAAATGAAATATTTTGGATTATATGTTTATAGGAAATTATAAATTATTGTTTGAGGGACTATTAGGGCAACTAGGAATTACGGTTTTGTGAAGCCCCCTTATAAGTTCAACTTGATCCACTCTTTCAAGCTTATAAATTAAGGTATACTAGAGTCAATGAATCATTGATAAATCTTATTATGATTAAGAGTAACCTCTAATATTATAATTGACTTGATATTTGTCTTTTATATTTTTATATAATACTGATGAATATACTAATGGAAATAAGAAGTTATCAAATATAAAGTCTAATAAGAATATGTTGTATTTATATTGATATTAAATATATAATCTAAACACTATAAATTGGATGCCTTGTCTGAATTTCCTCACTGGTTACGTGCATGTACAATTGGACCAATAAGTGTCTATTAGATTCGTTATTTCTGTTATGACTTATCTTTGAAAGCATGTGATTTGAATAGTGACTATGTATCTGAATATATAGCTTTATAACATGTAGTTAGGAGGTGATCGCTTGCTCCCTAGGAGTGATCTAATCCTCTTAAATAAAGTATTAATGTTTTAGTCTTTAATTGATGCTTTCTTTCCTTTTGAATTCTAATCTTCAATACCACACTTGCCCAAGTGACACGTCCCTTGTCTCCTTTAAATGATCACTCCTTTATGAAAGGTCATGTCTTTAACAAATTTAAGTCGGCCTTCTTATTAATAAATAGAATCTACAAGTCGACTTAGTTAGGCATAATAAACAGGTTTGATTCCTTAAGATGAGTCGACCAATTTTGTGAGGAATATTATTTAAGATTGTACCTTCAAGACTTTTTTACACTTATATATTATTTGTTGTTATTATGGAGTTTTCATACTTGATCACTTGAGGGATTATTATAGTCTCCTCTCCTTGAAAATGATTGCCCACAAGCATTCATAGGTTAAGGTGTTGAAGGATTCGGTCATTCTCCCATGTAGAATCTTCCCTAGGTAAACCTTTCCATTGGATTAGGTACTCCTTTATAATCATGTTCCTTAGCCTTCTTTCTTGGGTGTCTATTATCTTGTGAATGGCCAATATCAATTTACCTTCTTCACTTAAGGGTGGAAGTTTAGTGGAGGGTATAATTTTTAGTCCCAAGGCTTTCTCAAGGCATGATAAATGGGATGCGTTATGTATTCTACTATTTTCTAGGAGTTCCAATTCAATCGTGTGTTTGAAACATCTATGAGGAGGTCTCCTTGGTGGAAAATATCCAAAAATAAGACTGCTTGTCTAAGATGGGTTGTAAATCATAATGGTGATGCTTAGGTTTGGTTTTTTATTATTTGGGAAGAACAAGACATTGGGCAGCCCAAACCATATCTTGATTCCTAACTATACCTTCCATCTTCTTGGAAAAAACAACTTGGGGGGCTCCATTGGATAGTCCCTTGAATACCACCTTCTTACTAGCTGCTTTGAATTTAAATTCCATGGTTTGAAAATTTTGTGAATATTTCCCAATGGACATCATCCATTGAATTCTAAGTATTGCATTCATATCACCCAATTCTACAACATAAAATTGATCAATGACCATGCAATCCCCAATTGTAAACTTCAACTTGGGTACCTTAGTTGAATGTTCATGATATTTGGTAGCCATCTGCTACCATTACTTTAAATCCTTCGTGCTCAATTGTTGGAAGCCCTCTCTTGGCCACCATTGTTGAATCAATAAAGTTATGGGTGGGTCCACTATTGATCAATACCGTTATCTTTTTCCCTTGTAATACCCCATGAACTTTAAAGGAATTGAATCTTGGAGTTCTTGTCATGGTGGCAATTATACCACTACTTTTCTTTTTAGGTGTAGACTTGTTCTTCTTTTGGTGGATCTTGCTCCTCTTCCTTTTGCTCACTACTTATATTAGATTTGTCTTCTTCCTCACTATCGGGTATGATTTCTATATAATGAACTTTCCCTTTCCCCATGCACCTATGTCTTGGACCCCAACATTCTTTGCACGTATAGAAAATTCTATTTTTCCTTAACTCTTCTCTCGTTGCTTAATCCTTTTTTTTGTCTTGTCCACTCCCTTGAGTTTGGTGGTTTTGGGTTTTCCATTTGGAGTGAGGACCCCTTAAATGTAATCTTGTTCTTTGTGGTGCTAGATTCCATATCTCTAGCCTTTTTAATGGCTTCTTGAAGTGTAGTAGGGTTGATGGCCTTGACCCAACCCCTCAAAGGATCCATTAGGCCATCCATGAATAGGACAAACAATCTTCTTTCAGAGATGTTGGTGACCAACACCGAAAGCCTTTGAAAGTTTTCAATGTACATTCATCAACATTAACCATCTTGCTTCAATTGTGCCAATTCCTTGAAGTGGAGCTTCAGGTCTTTGTTGTCGAATATTTCTATGATTTTTTCTATGAATTCCATGTATGAGGTGATTTGATCATGGCCTAATGTAACCATGCCATGATACCACCATTCATGTTCCACCCCATCCAGATGTAAGGCAATATACTTGATTGCTTCATCCTCTAGCATGGGATTGAGTTAGAAATATGTGTCCACCTTTTGGACCCATGATCTTGCAGTGATCCTTCTGAGACCATCAAAATATGGTAAGTTAAGTTTAACAATTTTCCTCCTAGGTCATTATGATGATCTCTATTTCCTCTATTTGGTAGATGTCTCATTCTTAGGTCCACATAGTCCTTTAAGAACATATCTATTTGCAATCCCTTGTCTATCCAATCTTGGTAGAATTGTTCTTGTAGTTCTACCAATGTTGGCTCATGGCTTATTTGTAGATTAGTTCTAGGTTGAAAGGTAGGAATCATAGGCCTAGAATTTGTTGTAGGGACATGACGACTTGGGGTTCTATTATTGCTTGAATTTTCTTCAATTCCCCTACTATTGCCATCTTGATTGTTCTTGTGGTTGGTCAACATGATTTGTGTTAATGTTTCAAGCATTTATCCCATCTATCTTTGGCTAGCCATAAATTTTTTCCACTGTTCTTTGTTCATCATATTGCTTTTTGTTTTGCTAGACTCGGGACTATTGTGGATGCCTAAGATGTTGGATGTTGTCCTTCCTTAAGGAGCTTGGGGTGGTTCCCCCAATTTCTTTACTTCTCGATTATAATATCTCTTTTCTCTTTCACTCATTCATAGGCTAGCAGGTTCAATAGCTTTGATACCACTTGTGATGTCCCCTTATAAGTTCAACTTGATCCACTCTTTCAAGCTTATAAATTAAGGTAGACTAAATTCAATGAATCATTGATAAATCTTATTTGATTAAGAGTAACCTTTAATATGATAATTGACTTGATATTTGTCTTTATATGTTTATATAATACTAATGAATATGTTGATGGAAGTAAGAAGTTATCAAATATAAAGTCTGATAGGAATATGTTGTATTTATATTGATATTAAATTTATAATCTAGAAAATGTAAACTGGATGCCTTTTAAATTGAATTTCCTCACTAGTCGCAAGCATGTACAGTTGGGCCAATAAGTGTCTATTAGATTCACTATTTTTGTTATGACTTGTCTTTGAAAGCATGCAATTTGAAAAGTGACTGTGTATCTGAATATAGCCTTATAATGTGCAGGACTAGGAGGTGATCGCTTTCTCCCTAGGAGTGATTGGATCCTCTTAAATAAAGTATTAATGTTTCAGTCTTCAATCGATGCTTTCTAAATATATCCTTATAACGTGTAGGACCAAGAGGTGATCACTTTCTCCCTAGGAGCGATCTGATCCTCTTATTTAATGAAGTATTAATGATTCAGTCTTCAATCGATGCTTTCTTGCCTTTTAAATTTTGATCTTAAATACCACACTTTCCCAAGTGACACATCCCTTGTCTCCTTTAAATGATCACTCCTTTATGAAAGGTCATGTCTTTAACACATTTAACTCGGCCTTCTTATTAATAAATAAAATCTCCAAGTTGGCTTACTTAGGCATAATAAACAGGTTTGATTCCTTAAGATGAGTCGGCCAATTTTGTGAGGAATATTATTTATGCCACCTTCGTGATTATTGTACACTTATATATTTATATTTATTTTTATTATGGAGTTTTCATACTTGATTGCTTGAGGGATTATTATAGGTTTTCAAGACTTGAAAGATGGAAAAAAATTAGAGTTAATTTGGACCTTAACATCCAAGTGAATTTTTATCTCGAGGCCCTATTTTCTTACACAAATGTTTCCAACTTGGAGTTTAATCCCAAAAGTTTCATAATATATTAAGGTTGAGAAAAAAATGATAGAGATCACTATAAATCAGTCCAAATCTCCAAAAAAGTCTAGAAAGTAAGATAAATCAACTTAGAATAACACAACAAGAGAAGTCACTAAAATGAGTTTACAAATGTAAGGTGGAGATTGCAAAAGATGCAATTTATAAACTTGTAGTTTTTAAGCTCAATTAGAAACATGAATGCCTCTAATTGAACCTAATAAAAACATAATACAACCCTAATAATGCATGAATGTGTACTTGGATATGTTAGGTCTTGGACTACAACTCAACAAAGTATGACTATGGGGGCCTATTATCCTTCTCATTTATTATTTTTTTCAAATTTGATTTCTCATATGGGGATGGGGGTAGATGATACCTTACAATCATACATTGATGAATATATTTTATCAACCAAACAATCATACATGGTTCTCTAGAAGGTATTAATCCACTTCCTCATAGCATAATTTGAACCTTCATATATTTTTATGGCCCCATCCTCATGATTTTTTTAGTTCTATTTCTTGATGCTATGAATTTGTTCTACATTATTTTGATTGTAGTTATTCATTGGTTGGATTATTTGGATAATTTATTCCTTTCAACTTGTCCTTTGAATTAAACTATAGTTTCTTATTCATACATTAGTAACAACAAATTGAAGTTATGGTATGTCATTATAATTAGTTTATTTGATGTTATTATCTTCATCACCTTAATCATTAGGACTCTAATTTTTTTTCTCATGTAACTTTAATTTAATCACTTGGATTGTAGAAGCATATAAATTTAATGAGGTCTAACCTCAATTATTAGGACTATAAAGTCTTGTTGCTTACATATGATTTATCCTTATTATAAGGTCTAAGACTACATATTTGGATGGAAAATTCAAACAATAAAATAGAAAATACATTCAAACACAAATAAACCAATTCAAATCAAGTATGCACCTCAATTTTTTTTAAAATTAAGTACCAAATAACATGAGAATGTAACATAAACACAAGAATTTAAACCTTCATAATGTTTGAGAAAGCTCTAAGATGAATTATTGCAATAATATGTAGTAATGTTGGTTGCTCTTTGCTATAAGTTGCTAAATTAGGCAACATGTACTTTCTTGGTAGTGTAGCATGTTTTTCCTTTGGAAGAGGCTTCTTAAATAGACCTCTAGTCATGAGCATGGAGGGATAGGATATGATCATGAGATCAATTATGAGGATTGACTTGTAAGTGGAAGAAGAGGATGCAGTGGATTCAATGGAGGGTAGATATAATCTTTAAATGAATGGAGGGAGATGTAAACATGTGGAAATATGAGAAGAGGGAAAATGGATGGAGATAATTGAATCATGGAATTGAGGGTGGTGATTTATTTATTTTAAATGGAAGTGGGAGATTCGCTCCTATGGAAGTGTGTGAAGAGGGAAAGTGGAGAAGAAGACATATGTGAAACTATGGTTAGTTGTTAAGTTTAGTTATTTATGTTATGAAGTTACAATTTTATTCTTTTGCTTATATCTATTTAAATGTATGTTAATTTGAGAGAATGCAATTGCTTATTATATATGGACTATCAATCAAGATATGTGAGGATTATTTGCACGTATTTATTTAACTTACATCTCAATCCCTTAAGGTGAAAGTTTAAAGTTGTCACTTTTATAAAGGAAACAAAAAACACTAATTTAATTTTTTTAACTTGAATCACTAGAAAGTGACATATATGTTTTAAATTTTGAAATAATATAAACCTAATGAAATATATATTTTTAGTGTATTTTATGTTTCTATTTTTCTAGAAAAAAAAGTTTAAAATTAATAATTTTTTTGTAAAATTGGCACTATAATTTAGTTGCTAATAAAATGCTAAAAATGAGGTTAAGTGGGATGCCACACTTTACATAGTAAATATTTTTTCTTTAATTCTTTTTCATATTTATAACTTGAAACTTAGTGCATGGATTAATTTTTTCCATATTTTGATAAATATTTATTTTAAATAAATCTTTAATTTTTTTGTATTAAAAACATAATTGTTTTGATGAGATGGCACTTTTTATCTTAACCATTTATCCAAAATAGAAAAAATATCATCTTAACATGAAATCTCTTCGCTAGTGCATCATATTTTTTATTTTTTAATAAACTTTAATATTTTTCTTAACAAGACAATCAACCTATGTTTTTGTGTTGATAATATACTTTTAGTATAAAAATAATAATAATATCAAAATATTAAAAATATATATTTTTACGCCAAGAGGCATCTACAATGAAAGCAAACAACCCGTAGATCAATAAAAACTCTTCAAGCAAAAATTGATGTACATTTGTCAGCCTTTGAATCTGAAGGAATTAAAATTCATTAAATTTTATGAGAGTCATGCATCACATTGATAGGGTAGTGGAGAGTGGCATTGACACGCAAACCATTTCATGCAAACCGTTTCTTTTCAACATTGGTTCTGTGGAATTCTAGATTGGATTGGATTGCTCGCAATGCGTGGAAGATAGTTGATGTGTTGTCTCCATTTCATCAATTTTCTTATATATTCCAGGTTTGAGTAACGGAAGAATGTGGAAGATTAAATGATTCAAGGTGAGGCTACATATTTATGTTATGTGATTCAATTTTTTATTAGCATCCATATTCACAATGCCATGGTTTTTTATCCTATGCATGCCTCACCTAAATATCATCCACGACTCTCAAGCCCTAATGGAGGGTGACAGTGATGAGGAAGAAGAAGCATGGTTAGAAAATTTACTATAATTAACCTTTTGTAAATTAGCATGGAGGCTACTTCTCTCGCTCCTGCTCTTCATTGGTAAAGGCACTAGAGGTAGATGCAGCTTATTATTACGTAGGTATAGAGTTTTTTGATCTTTTTTGTGCTATACTTTTTCATAAGAGTATTTTGGCATTGGTTTGAATCGACTGAAGATAAAAATGAGAAATATATTTACATCAAAGAATTCCAAAATTTAATTCTATGGCAGATTTTACCAAGCTCCGTAAAAATAAAATCGACAGAGATGATTTGCAAACTGTGGTTGTTAGTTACTATAAGAAATTACCCTGGTTGGTTTTTCAACCTAGATCCCAGGTTAAAGAATTATCATTCTTGCTTTTAAAAGTAAATCAGTTTGATTTTCACACTTGAAAATATAATTCATCTTTTAAACTCATAGTGAAAATATAGTTTCGTTTTGATTTTTATATATTTGAAATCTAATTATTTAAAATTTGTTAAAAATCCTAATATGGTTTTCATTTCTCTATAGGTTGATTTGGTAGTCATTATTCACATTGCTGATAAAGAGTAATTGTTGAGCTTGATTTTATTTTTGGTCTTTTTTATGCAACGGGATTGGCTTATTTTTGTGTTTATTCTTGATTGATTTTTTTTTTAAATGCAATAAATCTTGGGTGAAATTATAGGTTAACTCAATCTGGGGTTTAAATAACATATTCATTCCTACACCGTGCTAAACAACCTCACAACCTCTTTTTATTGTTCTCTTGGTAAATATAAGGTGAGCTAATGCCTATAACGATGTGGGGAGGTAAGCATGGATCGCATTCTTTCTGTTCTCTTTGCAAATATGAGATAATGGTGTGCCTTAAAAGGTATGTGGGGTAGCCATGAAACACATTCTTGTCTATTCTCTTGGGAAATATGATGAACGGGAGGCTTTTAATCCATGTGGGGTAAGCATGGATCACATTCTTGTTTGTTCTCTTGGGTAAAATTGAGATAACAAGGCTCCTTAAATACTGTGTGGGGTAAGCATGGACTGCAGTCTTTTATGTTCCTTCGGTTTCTTGCATGGATCACATTCTTATTCCACAACCGTAACTACAAAAACTTGTTTTATGTGTCCTCCTTTAATGTAGTATGATCCAATGGTGATGTCCAATATGCTTTATGGGAACCATGTTGCCTATTCTATAAGTATCCACCCTGTTAAATTTGGTGGGTCTGATTTGGCTCTTGACTGTACTCCAAACCCACAGGGAGGGATGTTGTCACTAAGTCTGATGGGTGAACTCTACGGAAATAATAGCATGTGTGATGTCATATATGTTATATGGAAACCATGTTTCCCATTCTATTGGTATCCTGGGATCCACCCTGTTAGATTTGGGGGCAACACCAATCTTTGTGGATCTGATTTAGCTCTTAACTATTTCAAACCCACAAGAAGGGATGTTGCCACTAAGACTGATAGGGTGGATTCTAGGGAAATAGTAGCAAGTGCGACTTAGAATTCCATACACTACATAGGACATCATTGTCATGTTATAGTTATTTTATGGGTTGCCTTTACCACTATGCAGGGAAAGCATTGATCACATTCTTACACCAAAACCATAACTGCACAAACTCACCATATGTTTGTTGTTGTTATGACCTGCTTCACCCATTACCCTTATACCGTAACCAAAACCCCACAACCTCACATGTTAAATTCTTTGGGGTTTTAAGCAACCTTATTATAGTTAGGGGGGTATCAAATTGGATTGCACTCTTACAAGTGACACCATTATATCATAGACCTTTGGACATATACAAAGTTTTTTGTTATGGCTACTTTATGGTTTATATTAAACTAGCGCAAAACCTTAGCAAGTGATTGTCTCCAATAGCTATTCAAAATAGCAACCCAAAAAAATCAAATTGAAGAAAATCCCAATTTTCTCCCATTTTTGGAATCTTGGATATGTATGTGAAAGCCTTGTTTGTTATGGAGATAGTGATAGAATTTGGCCCAATTTCTCTTTCACCTTTCATTATATGATGGAAGTTCTACGTTCTTTGGGATATTGCCTGAATATAATTCTATGTCAGGTTTCCCCTAAATATTTTGATAAAGTGTATTTTGTATTTTTGAATATCTTATCATTGTAATTTCTATTATTTGCGAACATGGCTACTCTGGTTTATTCAAACGAGTCTTGTTTTGATAAGAGAAAGTTGAAAAATAAATGTCGTCTTTAGGAATTACAATAAATTCTTAAATATGATAGAAATAAAGATATCTCCAGTCCATTAGTTCATTAATGGTATCACATAATGATAGCCACGATGACTATGTGGGTTCCTGTGCAGAAGTAACCTAATCCAATTAAAATCAAATTTGATTGGGTACAAGTCCTAGATAACTTTTGACAACAGAGCTCAATAAGCCAGTATCTTAAGTCCAATAATGTTCCAAATGAATGCAAGCATTTACCATTTGTAGAGAAAAATAGAAAAACACTGATGAGCAACTATTGATAATTTATAACTCAAAATATTAAATGAACTATAACATACAATGCATCATATAGGTTTACAGTTATACTCTTTGTTCAAAATAGGAAATTAGGCAATGGTCCCCATCAAAAGTGAAATCAAATTAATCTTAAGAATGACATTAAGAAATCATCATATGACTCTTCTTCAAGATAACCAAATCAACATTGAATTAATTAGGCGTAGATAGGATTTGATGAAAATAGGCACCTTGAGAAGGATAACTCTCTGCGTATTTTATATATATTAATATTTAATAAATGTATTCTAGTTGAAAACTACACTTATAGATCTACAAAAAGGTATTTTTATATTTTTTTAAATATTATTTACATAAATAAGAGTTGTGAAAATATCAAAATAATTAAATTATTTAATATTTTTAGTAAATAGACCCCAAATCGATGCTACCTATGTATTTAGTGGACACTTTTAATTGGAAAATTTGTGAGCCATATCTAAATTACCTAAAATGAATCTAGCTAGACTATATATTTGACCAAGATTGACTTTTGGCTAAAAATACTTAGATTTAATAAATTTGTTTGAAGTGAGACAACTTTAAAATTTTATCCTTTAGACTATGTTATTTAAATAGGGTTACTTCTAGTTAAAAAATTAAAATTGATATATTTATTAATGTATTAACACAACCTTGTTTGGGACGGTAATATATTTATTTCAATTATTGATTATAAATGTTCTTGGAAAACTTTGGCTATTACAAATGATTTTTAGGGTACATGGTATGTCAGTTGTAGCATGTTTTATGAATTAATGTCCTTATGTCATACTTATGTATCTTGAGATTCTTCTTGTAACCTTGTGTCAATATTTTTAACTTTCCCATCAAATTATTATCATGGAACACATGATATTTGAGCATTATTGATAATCCAATAATTTTCATGTGATGTGCTTGTTGATTATTATTTAAACATTGACTATATACATGATTTAGGCATCCTCTTAAAGAAATAAGATCACTTATGTCCTAAAAAATCTTAAAATCAAGCAAGAGTGTAGAAATGCCTCCTAATCTAATATTTAAAGAGAGAGATATATAAATAAATTAAATATTTGCAATTACAAGGAAAAATATGTAATAAAAATTATAACATAACACAAGATTACGTTAGGGAATCTCTTTCAAGAGAAAAATTCCTCTCTTCAAAGAACATACCAATTTGATTATTACCAACAAAGATTACAATACAATCACAGGGACATGTCCTTATAGGAGGATCACCAACAAGATATCTAGAGCAATTTTAGTAGCATAAATTTGATTTTAAACACCCAATAAATAAGAGAAGAAACACATGAAACCATCAAATGATAATGAAGAAATTGTGAGTTAAAACCACCTAAAATGTGGCACCCAAATCCCTAGTAAAAATCCAACACCCGAATCCCAAGATGAGTCCACAAACTAAAAATAGCATACTCCTTTCAATTTCTATAAGCTTGTCATAATCCACTTACAAACTTGGGCACTCCATTTTTTGTTTATTATCTTAATTTAAATATTTCTTATGACGTTTCATAACACGTGGCATAAGTTGGTCAACAAGTGTAACTCCCTCTTATATATCTCTTATGTGTCATAGATGTTCTTACATTTTTTTTATTTAGAAGGCCATAATTTTTCATTTGAGAAATCAATTGATCCATTTTTTTAAAATTATGGAGATTGAAGAGATATTCATTCTCACAACAAGGGAAGCCATCATGGCCCATTTAAAAAAATTTAAGGCCCAAAAGTGACATTTATTTAACCTAAACTTGTTATCTTTCCAAATATTTCATTGACTATAAAGCACATCTATTAATTTGTAGCTTAATTTTTATGATGTTAAATAAAAAATGGTTGAATTGCGTAATATTATTTTAATATAGTGCAAGGACCCCTTGAGTGATTAATCTTGATTTTTTCATGGTTCCATCCTTCATGTAATAGTTCCATGGGTATATTAAACTTACAATTATAATCTAGCTTTAAAGGAGGATCTTAAGGTAGTAAATTTTATCATGTTTGTATACTTTGAGTAGTCATGGAATTAGGTGGAAGTCTCATTTTGTTGAGTAGATTTATCAATTTCACTTGACCTTCATGTCATTCATTATATATCTAAAAAAGAGACTACATAAATATTTTATATTTATCATATATTATTCAAAATTTTAAACTTTCTTCCAAATTACTTCAAAATATATTATTATAAGTGTATATAATAACTATATTGTAATAATATAATAACTATATTATTATAAAATTAAATTAATTACAATTTAAAAATATTTAAAAGAAAATATATATAAAAATAAAAATAATAATCATCATTAAATTGTCACTCAAAACACCCGTTTTTTCATTATTCTAAGTCACATATACTCAGATCATTTGGACTAAAAATTTGAGATGTGGAGTCTTAATAAAGTAAGTTCATTTCTGGTGTCTTACAATAAATCATTATTCAAAAGTGTAGATATCATAAATAATTGAAAAGTATGTTTACTAGAAGAAATGGCTTGTTCTTTAGTCATATAAGGTTTTGGATATGCTCTACTAGGGTTTAAAAATATGTTGATAAGTTCTACAAGTAATTCAATGATGGAAGACACTTTCCAAAACATTTATGTGGAATGATAATAGGATGCAATATATTCCTGAAAAAAGTGCTACAGTTTTCATGTTCATTGATCTTTTAGAAAATAAATTATATTAGATTTGATAATTTTCAGAAGATAATTTTGAATCACTTGATTTCATTGCACGACATTTTGGACATCACAGTAGGAAAAGCTTAATAATAATAATGATATCTTTGTAATGGATGGACTGAAAAATATGGTCACAATAATTGATTTGAAATCGGGCCAACAGCTAACTTTTTCAGTTGTACAGATCTCAAAAGCTTTAAAAGACGATGATGAGAATCCAATCTCATTGAAACCCAAAAGTCTTGATTAATCTCGTGCAAAAATTAGTCAATTAAAGATAAATCTTCATTGTTAGTTCTTTGCTACTATTAAATATTTAAAAATATGTAAAAAATAATCAGGTTACATATATTAATCTCTTTGATCTTTTAAAGAGATAATAATAAGTATATATTAAATAAAAAACTGTTTTTCAATTGAACTATTACTAGTACTTGCATCTAAAGGAGGTTCAAGGATTAGATAGAAAACTATATGTATGTTAATATGTTAGAGAGTATGTGTTTGTGCATGTATGTGTTAGAAATTCTAGTTAAATGTGACCAAAATACTGGAAATAGAATGTTCCCATCTAGTTGTCAAATCAATATTTATCTGGTTTTTATATGATAAGTGAGATATTGAAGGCTTTTATCTATATTATGGAGGCTTTTACCATTAAACGACAGCTGATTATCATTAAACGGCAGCTGAAATTTGTTTTCGGATGACTCAATAGTAGTTTGCATTTCAAGTTTAAATCTAACAGTAAACAATAGCTGAAACATGTTTTCCAACACTCAATAGTGATTTACAGACGTGAAACTTGTTTCAAACTTAAATCTCACACTATATATAACCTATCGACGACTAATTTGATTAAAAACTTTTTCATCTGTTATCAATCGAACGGCCTACACTACTTAGGCTGTTAGAGATTCCACAACTATGTGGAAAACGAAGTGTTCTGATCAGAGCTTTACCAAAAGTTCAGCACTATCCTATTTTCTAGAATCTTACACAGGATCGATGAAAAAGCTACAGAACTACCATTATTCTATTGTCACGCTAAAGCTTTTGGCTTTCCGTCTCTATTTGTTTAACGTCCACTGCTCCATCATTTACAATCAAATCAAAAGCTATAATCCAACAATAGATCTTATCAATGGCATACATCGGTACTTGATGTTAAATGGCAGTCCAATCAAAATCTAAGATTCTGGCTTAGGCTTAATCTTTCCAAGCTAACCTTTTCATCTCAATAATGCTCGGTACTTAATCCAAAGTTAAATGGTACAACTAATATTGCATCTTGCCTTTTCAAAGTAAGTTTTAAGAGCTTTCCGATGGAGAAATGTGTATAATTATAATATTATTTTAGAGAATGTTTTTGATAAATTTTATATTAAAAAATGATAATTTTATAAAAAATCAAAATTTTAATTTTGTATTAAATGTTGATTTGTTTATAAGATATCTATTGTATTTATCTTGTGTTTTTTTTTATACATAAATTTCAATATTTTTTTCAAACCATATTTTAATCATATTATTATTATTTATTTTGAGTATACTCATAAAAATTTAAGAAATGGAAGAGATGTTAATTTATTGCTACTATTTTTGTCATCTAAGTCATTTAATTTACCTCTTACACTTCAAATCATATGGAGTATGACATCATTCAATACATGTAAAGCATTCAAACTAAAAATATCTAAATGGGACTTAGTATGCACATCACCTCATTATATAGAGATAATGCAAAAACATTTAGAAAAAATCCAAGTTGGATCTAACACTACTCCATGACTAGTTACATCTTTAATTGAGTCTACTGACCATAGAGAACATCGAGCTATATCATTTGATGATAATGTGATTCCACCTAAGAAAGATCTTAAAGAAGTAATAACTTTGCACATCATGGTGAAGTGCGGCAACATATTCATCAAACAATCTTTAGTTGAAAAGGGTTGAAGCCTTAACATAGGTACTATAGATTGTTTGAAATAATTAGTAGACATATCAAAGATACAACCATTAGATGGTACCATTAAATGATTTGATAATATGCCTAGATATTGCATTGGTACTATCATTCTTCTAATTCATTCTCAACCATGCAAGTCAAACATATTGTTCCATGTGATGCATAGAAAAATTAAATTAATATCCTTTTGCGTAATGCAATAGGGTCCAAACCTCAATCACAAACTTCCAACAACATAATATGCAACTAAAAAATTGTTTGAAACAAAACAAAAATCTGCAAAAAGTATTCTTCCATATTTCATTCAAAATTTCTTGAAATTACATAACAACTTAACATTTTTGAAAATGCATTGTTTCGCAGCCATACAAGCTGATGTAAATCATTACAAATCAGATATAAATCTAATATAAGACAGCAAAAAAAATCTCAAAGACAAACTAAGATTCCTCTTCTTCCTATCATCTCCCTAAACTATGAAATTGACTCTTCAATCCACATTCTTCAACCACTAACTTTGTTGATCTTCAATCATGGATATCATAATCCATTTGTTGTTGCAACACACCTTCAAAACGTACAGCAAAATTTTTTTTCCAGCTTCTCCAAGAAAAACCGCACCTATAACTTCTTCTTCAAAAATCTACCCTCATGACAAACTCAAAAATTGTCAAATAAAAAACTTAGCACTAATTTCAAAAATCATATTTTTACCTCCTTTGAAAAGGCTGCTCCAACAATTAGAAAAATCATAAAATGCTCCAAGATGCTTTTTAGTAACTCCCAAAAAAAATTCCACACCAATATTAGCTTTTTATTTTTTATGCTTTCAAACTTTGAAATTGATTTCCTACACTATCTCCCACTTCAAGACTTGCAACAATAGAATAAGGCCAATTATTTAATATATTTTTTTGGCCTAATATTACAATTTATTCCTCCAATAAAATTATTACTCAAACCAAAAATTAAAATACTCTTTTTGGTGATGCAAGATTGCTAGTACCCCTAGATGCTCCTACATCATTAGGCATCCAAAGTTGTTCACTCTACTTTGTATCAATCTGTTAAATTTTGTCTTCAAGGGAAGCTTGGTTGCATATCTATCTATCCTCGACAATAAGAAAAATTTATATCAATGGACACATCTAACAATTGTATTACTCAAAATGAACCCTTAGCTCATAAGTATGTAACTTACATAATGATGATTGGGATTTATTAGATTTTATACCCTATGGTGCTAGTGAATATCATGTGGATCCTAAAGCTTATGATATCTCATCTCTTGATATGGATCCATCTATATATGTAAGAACCCCTAAGGTGTATAAGGATGCAAAGGAGGCATGTATGTGTGAAAGAAATCTTTAGAGTGATATATCTACACCTAAATCATTATCTCCTATTAAACCACCATTTAGATCAACCTATCATCCTAGATACAAACTCATGCATAAACTAAGATGCAAAGGAACCATATTAGG
>VDFB02358134.1:37140672-37183625 GCA_007258455.2 Sequoia sempervirens | reverse complement strand
AGATTTCTTCATAAAAATTCTCGAAACCCCTGTTCCTCTTCTGGGTATTCTTCTCATGAATTTCCTGTGCATTTTTTCCTTTTCTATAGACTCTTACTGCAAAATACAAAGGTTTCCTCCAATTTTTGTTCCATTGAGATTTTGGACACAAAACTATAGCTCTTATAGTAACACCTACTTTCCTTTATGATTTTAAGTAAAACCCAAGATGGGTCTCTGCTTTTTACTTTCTATAGATTTCATTATGTTGTGTTGTGCCCTTACACTTTGCTGCAAGTGTCTTTGAACCTCAAGATATTAATGTAACCTCTTAGTACCTCCCTTTTAAACAATTTTGTATTGTTTGGTACCATTTGTTAGAGTCCATAACATCGTATCATTTATCCCTTCTTAACAACAAATCAATGGTATGATCAGTAGATGTTATTCTTTATTTCATACTCTAATCTATACACACAACTTGTACAGGTAGGTACCATGAGAAGAACCAAAAACCATAGAGCTCAATAAAAATAAATGCATTTTTTGGCCCTTTTATTTATGATTAGAATGCTACAGGGGTAAGATGTAACAACTCAGCTCTATGGTTCTCTCTTATAATTTGATATGCCTCTACTACTTGCTTTTCAAGCTACTGGTGAAACATGTTAGTTTCATTTTGTCTATGAAAGAAGGTCATTTGAATAACTAAAGAATGTATCTACCTTTTGTATTCAAAATAACATTCATGATTATTCCTTCAAAGACTCCTTTGATGATACATTCATGACACTTAAAATTGTAAGAAGCTTTGCACTTGATATTGAATGTGATTTCATTAAGACATACGAGGCTGCTCTCTATAGCTTATGATAGCTCATGTTGTCATCATATATTATGCATTCATTTCCTAACATAATCATATAAGATATACTCATCTTGAATCAAAACATATTATGTTTTCTTACTCCAAAAATAAGAATGTTTCTCTCATTGTCTTGTTGATTATCATTGGCATTTATCTGTTTACTGACAAAGAAAACATCTAAATCCTCGTCCATTTATACCATGATAGTGTTATGAAGGAGATTTAACCTTGTTCAATGTACTATATATTACTTGCATCTTTTGAAGACTTGCTGTTGTTTTGTGAATACAAATGTTTACTTAACAACTATACCATTCTAATGGCCATTCTGAGTTTTCATTGTTTAGAAAATATGCACCTTTAATCACTTGCAATGGTGACTATTTTCTTTGTGAGCTCTTAATGGCTCTGTCCTTAACATATGGCTTGCAATATGTAAGTCTTTCTTCTTAACAGTAATGCAACTATGCTCACACAAATGAAAGATCATTATGCTTGTTCCTTGGTAAAAGATGTCATGATTATCAACTGTACTTGTATATTTTTGTGTGCTTTCTGACCTTGCATTTTATCATGCCCTATTCTATTTTAATACATTGTAGCATTAATTTATTGACTCATCCTTTCTAGTTGTTCCTTTCATGTGACTTGTGGGTTGTTCTTCATGTGAACCTTTGGCCAGAATGAACATAGTTTACACTACTTTCATATGCCAAAGGATTGAGACTTTTGAATGAACATGTCATACTATGATCTCTCCATTATTTATTGTACATATTTAAGCAAGAATGATGTTCAAACATATCAGCAATAAACAATGTGAAACTTGATGAAATTGAGGCATTTTATGTATGCCTATTCACTATTATTTCATGATCCTGGCGATATGATGACCTTTGAGATTGCATTTCCACTTAAATAGCTTGAATAGGCTCATTATTTTATAATTGATGCGGGAGGCTCAGCCAGCAGAACCTCGTTTTAACCCACATGTTGAATGGAACCTTGTGATTACACTGTAGGCTGCATAGGCAAAAGCGAGTTAGAAATAAAATGCCTACCTTAAGTGTGTATAATGTTCTTCTATTTTGGATTTTATGGACAGTTAAGACATGCATTACATTTGATGCACATAGGAATTAACATATGTATGTATGGGTAGATGTGAATGTTCAAAATGTAACCTTTCATTGCTCAAAACCTAGTGTTCTAACCCATTTCTTTACCCAATGCAGGAAACCAGACACCATGCACCTAGGGGTCAAGGAGCTATAGGGAGCAAGGCAAGGCAATCAGGAGCAGATTCATTTGCAGTACCATTCATTTAGGCAATGGCTGGTTGCCTTCTTTACATGTTTATTTTCTTTTTAGCATTTACTCATTCATGTATATTTTAATTCTTATTTGTATCAAATGAGTAAGTTAGTCTCAAGGCTTGATGTGTGAGACACATGTACCTAATTACATTCAATAAACATTACATTTTCAAAAAGATTATAAAATATTTAATGCTTCATTCACTTGTATGAATGTAATAATTTTGCGTTCTTGTAATCTTGTAAAGTTGTTTCATTTTATATAACTGAATGTAACATAGAAGGTTTAATAAAATGTACCATTCATTTTGAAACATAGATGGCTCTACTTGATTGAGCCTGTAGGTGAAAATATGGTAACAATTCATTCTCACAACAAGGGAAGCCATCATGGCCCATTTAAAAAAATTTAAGGCCCAAAAGTGACATTTATTTAACCTAAACTTGTTATCTTTCCAAATATTTCATTGACTATAAAGCACATCTATTAATTTGTAGCTTAATTTTTATGATGTTAAATAAAAAATGGTTGAATTGCGTAATATTATTTTAATATAGTGCAAGGACCCCTTGAGTGATTAATCTTGATTTTTTCATGGTTCCATCCTTCATGTAATAGGTCCATGGGTATATTAAACTTACAATTATAATCTAGCTTTAAATAGAAGACCTTAAGGTAGTAGAATTTTATCATGTTCAAGTATACTTTTGAGTATTCATGGAATTAGATTGGAAGTCTATTTTTGTTAATTAGATTTTATCAATTTTGTTTTGATAAGGAAAAGCAAGTTTTGAAGGGACCTCAGAAACCCTTTACAATGGCAAAAACTTACTTGAGAAAGACTAAACCAATAAAACCCACAACCCAAAACCAAAATGTTGACAACAAAAATTAACCATGAAACCCGTCAGCAACCCTAAAGCAAAACATCAACAACAAGGCTGACCAAGAAAAAGAAATAGCAAAGCTACAACAATTTTTCTAGAACATTAAATGAGGAAAAAATTTCCTCAATGACCCCCTCGTGCATCTTGATCACATCCTTGAGCTCCTCAAACGAAATAGCAACCTTCTTCTTGGTCTTGCTCCTCATTCTCAAACACATGCCAACATCCACATCCTTCTCCACAACATGAGCATAATCCTCATTCTTCTCCACCATTTTCATGCGATTAACATCCTCCAGGTTTTCTCAATATTACCCAGCTCTAGGGATTTACCAATCCATTTCAAGGCTTTCTCATCTAAAACAGAGAGGCCTTTAGCAGTCGATTTCAAGGAATTGTTACTAATGTTAACCACAGTCTTCAAATCATCAAACAACTTATTAATTATGTCCTCAATATTAACAAATCTCTCCTCAAAAGTATTTTGGACCACCAATTCCAGGGATGTAATCCTCTCCTCATGAGTATTACCAAGATGGTCAGCATCCACAACAAGTTTATCAAGCATAACATTCATGGTTTTAACCTTACCTTTAATCGACCATTCCTTCTTGTTGCTATGCACCAACGCCACACAAACATCTTGCTAATTCTTCAACTGGACATTGAGTTCCTTAACTTTCGAGAAAAGCCACTTTACCAAAGAAAGCAAGTTGTGAGTTTTGTCCTTTGCCTTTTGACAGAACATGCCCATGTTAACCTCATCCCAATTCACTAGTGGCATTTCTTGAGAACCAACATTCTCGATGAGGTCCTCTCGAGCCTCCTCGTTATCCTCTATTTCTTCCTCAACAGGGGAATCCTCCACTTCAATCACCTCAACTTTAACCCAACGCTTATCTAACATATTCACCAAGTCTGCCAGAATTTCCAGCCGCTCCACCTTCATAGCACTCCCTTTAACCTGCTCAATGCCGATAGGAGAGTCTAGAGGAACCTAGTTAGGGTCAACCCCCTTTGAACACATCAAACCCTCATTCCCCTGATCATTAACCTCCATAGGCTGCACAGACCCTGGGAGGACTTTACCAACACCATGACTATCCTCCAAAATAGGGAAAATCTCCAAATCATCCAACTTACTAGCGCCCAAGGTATGTTTCACATTAGAAACAGGGGACTCCTCCACAACTATAGACACCTCTTCCTTCTGTTTGACATAAATCTTATCTTTCTTGGGGCATTTTTTCTTCCCCTTCGCATCCTTCTTCCCTAACAGCACCATGACTTCCTTCAATTCATTATCCATTTCATAGCCCTTGGACCAGGATTCAGAAGCCATAGAGCCCTAACTCACTATCCTCCTCAGTCGGCATCTCCTCAAAATTAGAATCATCGTCTTTAGAATTTCCTTCCCACTCCGTCGCCGAATCACCAGTCTCATAGCCAAAAAAAAATTTACCCTTTTTATGGGTTAGAGTCTTAGGAGAAACAGGGACCAACTTCATCTTTATGTGTTCAAACATAAGATTCATAAGGCCTTCATGGAGAATAGCCTTCTTGGGGTTCTTTTGATGATCCTCAATACTAGTCTCCATCAAAATCAAAAGATAAAAAGGAAACAAAAATAGAGCATTGTGGAAAAAATGGTTCAAAAGCATGAAATGATAGCCATAAATTACATAAAACCTACCCTCCAAGGTGAAGTAATGCATAATGGCCAGAGCTATATCCCTCCAAAGTGGCTTGAGATATTTGCGAGCATACCCACCACTACCAACCGACATGAGCTTCTTCTTCTCATCATATTTAAAGAAATTTGCAAGGGCTTTCTTAGCCACACCTCTGTCTCTGTAAAATTTCCTTCCAGTGGAAGGAAGACCAATCACCTCAGCTACGAAATCCTCATTAATATTAAACTCCACACCTTTGTATCGCAGAATCCTACTGCTCCACCCTTTAACAAAAACCTCCATCACTTCATGGTTCAGACCTTGGAGCTTTAGCAAATAAGGGATAACCTCGCCCTTTTCTAGGAGCTCCCACACAATTTCATTACTTCAAAACTCCTCACAAGATCTCAACTCCACTTTGCAACAGCTCCTCCCATGGCGGCATGTAGCGAACAACACTCCATTAGCACCTCAATTTTCTGCAAAGACAAGATTAGGCAAACTAACCACAAAGCAATGCAAATGAGACCCACAAAGCGTTTGAGCCTGTCAAACCAAGTACAACCAAACCTAAGCAGCTAGACCATAATTTCATGGATATCTAAAAGGAAATTATGAGAAGAGCAGGTCTAGGACTCGACGTGCAAAAACCAACTCAGAATGAAATAAAAGAGCCTTTCCCCCAACTTTACCACCTTAATGACATGACAACTGGTCATTATTGGAAATGATCTTAAGGTTAAGTGGCAAGGATTCATAATCATCCCAATTATTTTGAGCCACCACTCCCAAATTAGCTAACCCATTAGCCAAAAAATTAGATTCCCTAAACACATGCAAAATTCTAATCTCATCAAAAGAATTGATGATGGATAGCGAATCATTAATAAGATGGGCAATCAACCAAGAAGGCGGGCTATTCAGCATAAGACACTTAATAATGTTAAGAGAATCCCCTTCAAGCCAAAGTTTGGAGACCCCAAATTTTTTTGCCAAAACGAGGCCATGATAGGCCTTCATGTCATTCATTATATATCTAAAAAAGAGACTACATAAATATTTTATATTTATCTTATATTATTCAAAATTTTGAACTTTCTTCCAAATTACTTCAAAATATATTATTATAAGTGTATATAATAACTATATTGTTATAATATAATAACTATATTATTATAAAATTAAATTAATTGCAATTTAAAAATATTTAAAAGAAAAAAATTATAAAAATAAAAATAATAATCATCATTAAATTGTCACTCAAAACACCCGTTTTTTCATTATTCTAAGTCACATATACTCAGATCATTTGGACTAAAAATTTGAGATGTGGAGTCTTAATAAAGTTCATTCATTTCTGGTGTCTTACAATAAATCATTATTCAAAAGTGTAGATATCATAAATAATTGAAAAGTATGTTTACTAGAAGACATGGCTTGTTCTTTAGTCATATAAGGTTTTGGATATGCTCTACTAGGGTTCAAAAAAATATGTTGATAAGTTCTACAAGTAATTCAATGATGGAAGACACTTTCCAAAACATTTTTGTGGAATGATAATAGGATGCAATATATTCCTGAAAAAAGTGCTACAGTTTTCATGTTCATTGATCTTTTAGAAAATAAATTATATTTAGCCGATAGGCTATTATACGTGGGGGAAACCCACCGGGATTTCCAGCAGTCTGACGCCGGGAACCCCACCGGAACCCCACGTGGTATAGCCGTTCGAGGAAGAGACGCCCGAGACAACGTGTACGGTGGAGAATTTGAGGTGTTAGTCCTTGACGATGCAAGTGATGTCAAGGCTGCCTCAAACGAGGGGAACCATGATTCGACCAGGGAGCTCCAGAGAAACACTCAGGTCGTCGGAGTGGGTGAAAGTCTGAGAGCCCAAGGGGGCGCAGGAGATGATGAGATTGGCTACGAAGGCTTGGAATATCAGGGCTGAATAGATGACCAAGGCCGTGTAGCAGACTATGAGGGCACCATGCTTAGCTTGGACAAGGTCAGGGTGAATATATTCTGACTCGTTGCCCTTCTTTAGGACAAAATTTTGCCAGCCTGCGTTTGTGGGCAAGGGGGGGTTCAGCAGATTTTGGGCGAAGAAAGGGGGCGGGTTGGGTGCAGCTGTGTTTTTCACAGCTTGAAAGGCACTTGTTATTACCAGAATTTTTTGTGATGTTTGGGATGGTAGAAAGGCAATGTGGGTTCTTAGTTCACCGCATAAGATTGTTGAGCAATTCTGCACTTGGGCTTTCAATTGGAAGTGCTGCCCTGTAGGGGGCAAGGAGTCGGCCATTGAATCCTCTCCTTCGCTTCCTTCTGCTTTGGGAAAATGGCTCACCTTTTTGTAAATTCGACAAAGCACCCAATCATCGAGTTGCACCAGTCAAAACAACCGGCCAAAACAACCAAGAAGCTTAATACCGCCGTCAAGGAAACAAAATAAGCTTAAATACTGCCATTAGGGAAACAAAATAAGCTTAATGTTGTTATTAGGGAAACAAAATAAGCTTAATGTTGTTATTAGGGAAGATCTTACACCCATGTATACATGTACAGTGAGGGAGAGGCCGAGCAAAGAACCTCCCGGATATCAGAAAGAACATCTGTGACAGAGGTGAGACCTCAGTAAACCACCATTAGCGAATTCAAATCCTAAAATTTCAAACCAGAAAATTCAAAACCCTACATATATATGCCTGCTAATACTCTCCATTAGCCAATTCGAACCTAAAATTTCAAACCAGAAAACTCAAAACCCTACATATATGCCTGGTAATACTCGGCATTAGCCATTCGAACCTAAATTTTGAAACCAGAAAACTCAAAATCCTACATAAATGCCCAGTAATACTCGTAACTAAGTCAATCTATTATTTTAAAATAACACAGAATAATCAGAGGGGGAAAAAATTCCAATGCAGGAAAATTGTAAGCGATTGGGACCTTACTGTCAGCGTTCTATTGGAGATAAATGCTCAGAAAAACATTCTTTAAATTTAGTTGTGGGGAGTTCATACTAAATGGCAATGGCCTTCTATCCCTCCATTACTCATACTCCCAACTATCGTATAGGAGAGCCAATTGATACTCACGCATATCAAAGCATACATTCACCATTTCAATTCGATGTATTAGTTCAAAAAACCAGAGTAATGCCTAAATCCCCACTACCATTTGAATAGATTCTCGAATGTCGGGTTTGACAACTTGCAATTCTTTGTGGAGGTATCTTGAAATGCCACACAATATCATGCAAGGCGGACGTGGTTAAAGAGGGCAGGTCATTGTTATCGACGTGGCAAGTTACATTTTTCCAGTGAATGTAGCAATGATAATTAACATCCCAAGAGATTATGTAGGTTTCCATTGAGGCAGAAATTATTTCCACCAATCACGAAGTGTAGGGGAGAAGTATCAATCCTAAATATAAATTACCTGTCTCTTTAAGCAATTTAATGATTAAAGAACTTACCATTTTGTTTCCCGAAAGGCTTATGTGGAAAGTTACGACTCTTAACCAAACGGATAAGGATCAATTTTGAACATGACTAGTGGATTCTCTTTTTCCACAACATCCACTGGAGTACACGTGGAAGATATATAATTGATGTTCAATTCATAATGACAAATGGTATTGACTTATTTTTAAAATTATATTCATTAATTACAATTGGTGTTAAGATCAATAATGTGTGTAAGCAAATTAATTTATCTTTTTTTCTTATAATATAGAGTTGTGTAAGGGTTCTTTATTATTATTATTATTATCAATTATCACATTATTTTACTTTTTTGGAAAATTATTTCATAATATTTTAAAAAAATTTAAGTCCCTTCCCAATTTTTGAATATGCCTTAATAGCATTTAAATCCAACAAAATGAACCACAAAAAATAACACACAATATGCCCAAATTGCACTACTTAATCTAAAAGATTGTCAATAAGTCAAGTATGCATAGTTGAAATAGACCCCTTTATAGCTAATGATACACTAGGATGCATCTATAGATGACATCAATATTATGACCCCTTACAAATAGTTTCATTTATATTTTATTAGACAATGGCAAGGTGTGAATACACTACTCATAATTCTTTGAATATGTGGCATTGACAATTGTGTAAGATAATTCACTAGTTACCAATAATGAATTATTGAGTAGCATGCATGAAAACTAATCTACTTCTTCAAACTAATGCTTAACAATTTTGAATATTTTGGAGCATGAGGATAGTTAGATAGTTTTCAAATTGATTCCTATCTATTGGGCTATTGAGTCATAGTTAACATAAAGGAAAAAATATAGAGATAGAAAGCCTTGATCTAGACATAAAATCCATCACCATATAGGTATTGCACACAACCAAGCATGCTTAACAATCCAAAATTAAATTAAATAAATCTATATGTAAAGAACAAACATCTTGCAATGTTTGTAATATTTTAAAATGTTTTCCCTTATCAAATATTCAATATATTTATGTTAGTAATTGTGACGAGAAAACCTTAACAAGTATTAAGATTCCCTTGAAAAAAAAAAACTAAATAAACAATTAAAAAATCCAACCTCCTTTCAAAAATGACCAAAAATATTTTTTGTAACAAGTCATTGTCCTAACTTGCAAAACACAAACCGTTTTTTCATTATTCATAAGTCACATAAACCTACTCAGATCATTTGGACTAAAAATTTGAGATGTGGAGTCTTAATAAAGTAAGTTCATTTCTGGTTCTTACATATTCATTATTCAAAAGTGTAGATATCATAAATTTATTGAAAAGTAATTTACTAGAAGAAATGGCTTGTTCTTAGTATATAAGGTTTTGGATATGCTCTACTAGGGTTTAAAAATATGTTGATAAGTTCTACAAGTAATTCAATGATGGAAGACACTTTCCAAAACATTTATGTGGAATGATAATAGGATGCAATATATTCCTGAAAAAAGTGCTACAGTTTTCATGTTCATTGATCTTTTAGAAAATAAATTATATTAGATTTGATAATTTTCAGGAAGATAATTCTGAGTCACTTGATTTCATTGCACGACATTTTGGACATCACAATAGGAAAAGCTTAATAATAATAATGATATCTTTGTAATGGATGGACTGAAAAATATGGTCACAACCATTGATTTGAAATCGGGCCAACAGCTAACTTTTTCAGTTGTACAGATCTCAAAAGCTTTTAAAAGTCAATTATGAGAATCCAATCTCATTGAAACCCAAAAGTCTTGATTAATCTCGTGCAAAAATTAGTCAATTAAAGATAAATCTTCACTGTTAGTTCTTTTCTACTATTAAATATTTAAAATATATAAAAAATAAACAGGTTACATATATTAATATCTTTGATCTTTTAAAGAGATAATAATAAGTATATATCTAAATGAAAAACTGTTTTTCAATTGAACTATTACTAGCACTTGCATCTAAAGGAGGTTCGAGTATTAGATAGAAAACTATATGTATGTTAATATGTTAGAGAGTATGTGTTTGTGCATGTATGTGTTTAGAAATTCTAGTTAAATGTGACAAAAATACTGGAAATAGAATGTTCCCATCTAGTTGTCAAATCAATATTTATCTGGTTTTTATATGATAAGTGAGATTCTGGAGGCTTTTATCTATATTATGGAGGCTTTTACCATTAAACGACAGCTGATTATCATTAAACGGCAGCTGAAATTTGTTTTCGGATGACTCAATAGTAGTTTTCATTACAGATTTAAATCTCACAGTAAACGATAACTGAAACTTGTTTTTCAACACTCAATAATAATTTATAAACAGACGTAAAACTTATTTCAGACTTAAATTTCACCGACTAATTTGATTAAAAACTTTTTCATCTGTTATCAATCGAACAGCCTACGCTACTTAAGCTGTTAGAGAGTCCACAACTATGTGGAAAACGAAGTGTTCTGATCAGAGCTTTACCAAAAGTTCAGCACTTTCCTATTTTCTGGAATCTTACACAGGATCGATGAAAAAGCTACAGGAAGTACCATTATTCTATTGTCACGCTAAAGCTTTTGGCTTTCCGTCTCTATTTGTTTAACGTCCACTGCTCCATCATTTACAATCAAATCAAAAGCTATAATCCAACAACAGAGCCATAGATCTTATCAATGGCATACATCGGTACTTGATGTTAAATGGCAGTCCAATCAAAATCTAAGATTCTGGCTTAGGCTTAATCTTTCCAAGCTAACCTTTTCATCTCAATAATGCTCTGTACTTAGTCCAAAGTTAAATGGTAAAACAAATATTGCATCTTGCCTTTTCAAAGTTTTAAGAGCTTTCTAATGGAGAAATGTGTATATTTATATCATTATTTTAGAGAATGTTTTTGATAAATTTTATATTAAAAAATGATAATTTTATTAAAAACCAAAATTTTAATTTTGTATTAAATGTTGATTTGTTTATTAGATATCTATTGTATTTATCTTGTGTTTTATTTATACATAAATTTCAATATTTTTTTTCAAACCATATTTTAATCATATTATTATTATTTATTTTGAGTATACTCATAAAAATTTAAGAAATGGAAGAGATGTTAATTTATTGCTACTATTTTTGTCATCTAAGTCATTTAATTTACCTCTTACACTTCAAATCATATCTAAAACAAAAGGAGTATGACATCATTCAATACATGTAAAGCATTCAAACTAAAAATATCTAAATGGGACTTAGTGTGCACATCACCTCATTATATAGAGATAATGCAAAAACATTTAGAAAAAATCCAAGTTGGATCTAACACTACTCCATGACTAGTTACATCTTTAATTGAGTCTATTGACCATAGAGAACATCGAGCTATATCATTTGATGATAATGTGATTCCACCTAAGAAAGTTCTTAAAGAAGTAATAACTTTGCACATCATGGTGAAGTGCAGCAACATATTCATCAAACAATCTTTAGTTGAAAAGGGTTGAAGCCTTAACATAGGTACTGAAGATTGTTTGAAATAATTAGTAGACATTTCAAAGATACAACCATTAGATGGTACCATTAAATGATTTGATAATATGCCTAGATATTGCATTGGTACTATCATTCTTCTAATTCATTCTAAACCATGCAAGTCAGACATATTGTTCCATGTGATGCATAGAAAAATTAAATTAATATCCTTTTAGGTAATGCAATAGGGTCCAAACCTCAATCACAAACTTCCAACAACATAATATGCAACTAAAAAATTGTTTGAAACAAAACAAAAATTTGCAAGAAGTATTCTTCCATATTTCATTCAAAATTTCTTGAAATTACATAACAACTTAACATTTTTGAAAATGCATTGTTTCGCAGCCATACAAGCCGATGTAAATCATTACAAATCAGATATAAATCTAATATATGACAGCAAAAAAAATCTCAAAGACAAACTAAGATTCCTCTTCTTCCTATCATCTCCCTAAACTATGAAATTGACTCTTCAATCCACATTCTTCAATCACCAACTTTGTTGATCTTCAATCATGGATATCATAATCCATTTGTTGTTGCAACACACCTTCAAAACCTACAGCAAAAAAAAATTTCCAGCTTCTCCAAGAAAAACCACGCCTATCTCTTCTTCTTCAAAAATCTGCCCTCATGACAAACTCAAAAATTGTCAAATAAAAAACTTAGGTCTAATTTCAAAAATTATATTTTTCCCTCCTTTGAAAAGGCTGCTCCAACAATTAGAAAAATCATAAAATGCTCCAAGATGCTTTTTAGTAACTCCCAAAAAAAAATCCACACCAGTATTAGCTTTTTAATTTTTATGCTTTCAAACTTTGAAATTGATTTCCTACACTATCTCCCACTTCAAGATTTGCAACAATAGAATAAGACCAATTATTTAATATATTATTTTTGGCCTAATATTACAATTTATTCCTCCAATAAAATTATTACTCAAACCAAAAATTAAAATACTCTTTTTGGTGATGCAAGATTGCTAGTACCCCTAGATGCTCCTACATCATTAGGCATCCAAAGTTGTTCACTCTACTTTGTATCAATCTGTTAAATTTTGTCTTCAAGGGAAGCTTGGTTGCATATCTATCTATCCTCGACAATAAGAAAAATTTATATCAATGGACACATCTAACAATTGTATTACTCAAAATGAACCCTTAGCTCATAAGTATGTAACTTACATAATGATGATTGGGATTTATTAGATTTTATACCCTATGGTGCTAGTGAATATCATGTGGATCCTAAAGCTTATGATATCTCATCTCTTGATATGGATCCATCTATATATGTAAGAACCCCTAAGGTGTATAAGGATGCAAAGGAGGCATGTATGTGTGAAAGAAATCTTTAGAGTGATATATCTACACCTAAATCATTATCTCCTATTAAACCACCATTTAGATCAACCTATCATCCTAGATACAAACTCATGCATAAACTAAGATGCAAAGGAACCATATTAGGCAACAATAAACAAGGGCATGTGTGATTTTTTGAGCCATAAGATGCTACAAAACACTATGGAGTAGTTCATCAACCTAAATATGTGATCTAATGACTAGAAGAACAAAGATGAAAATGAAAAGAACCTTAAGCTTATCTTATTCCCTATCCAAATGAGGCTTCTTGTTTGAATTCATCATATGTGATCTTGTTTATGAAATTCCCTTTGGACCTTTAACCAGTTCATCTTTTTAGGCTTCCATGACACTATTAGGGATCATTGATTACATTAAATATCATGTGTATTATTATTCATGATACATTTTGCATGCACATATACATATACATGAACTTTTAAAAACATAGAAAAGAATAAAACATGAGCATACTAAATCTAAACCATATCACAACCACCATGCCAAAATATAAATATCAATTTAATCTTTGAAAGCATTAGTCTCTTAAGAGTGTTGGTGTAAATTTAACAGTAACATTTTAATATTGACCCTCTCTTATATAGCCAAATGAAACTTTATAAAACACAAATTATACATCCTATGACCTCCATTCTCAATTCAAATTAATAATATGTAATATGGCATACCTTATGTTTTCTACTAAAGAATTGTCATATGCGATACATGGTGCTACCACAATAGTGGTTTACACTTTCTGGGAGATCCTATTTTTTGTTGAAATCACATATTTTTAAAAAATATAATGATTTAAGCCTTGAAAAGTTCCATTTAAAGGATTCCAATTGAAGAGGGTTTGATCAAACCACCTTAAACCAAGCCCCCTTGGATAGAACCCCACTAGTTTTAAACCATACCTATAACAGAGTCTCCTTTACACCTATCAAAATGCTAATAACAAACCACTTTTGATTTACCTTTTGGGGGATCAAATGAATTAATTTAAAAAAAAAATTGTAAGTATGTAGTCCTTATTATAAGCTTCCAAAAAAGTATAATTTTAATTAAATTTAATTTGATTATTATATTTATTTTTTATTTCTTGTGAATGTAGGTTTTTCACTGAAATTCAAGCTCTCTGTTCTGCACATGTGAAAAAATAGCATATTATCAAAAAAAAAAATTGAAAAATATGAGTTCACTAGATATTGAAGTCCTTGATCCAACAAAACAAATATAAATTGAATTTCGATACATACAAAAAAAGTTACATGTTATACAGTCGCGCTATGTCTGAATTGTAATTGGTTTGACTTTGAAACTCGATTAAAAATATATATATTCAATAAAAAACTATCTAACTAAGTGGAAGCACTAGTTATCAGAGTTAAAAATATAAATTTGAAAGAATTAGAATTTTATCCTTCATGGAAAAAAAGTTATGCATTATACGGTGAGCGTCACTTTTTTAAAATGTTATTTTCTAAAAAAACTAGTTTTCGAGGGAGATGGAAAAGGAAGTGCAATCTGATTCCAAAAATTTTGAAAAAAATATATTTAGAATCTATAGAAAAAATGTCACAAAACTCTAGTTTGCATCATCTTCAAATTCCTCATGGGTTAGATGCTATAGGTGCCCGAAAGTGAAGATTTAGTTAAAAAGAATTATTTCAGTGTCCAATTTATACATCCTATGACCTCCATTCTCAATCCAAATTAATCATATGGAAGATGGCATACCTTATGTTTTCTACTAAAGAATTGCCATATGTGATACAACATATATCATGTACCACAAAACTTACAACATTATTATCATATGTCAAACACTATGCTTGTAATACAGAAATATCTAAGGGTCATCCCACAATAATGGGTCCCAAACTTGGAACATCAAATTTTCAATCTCAGGTGTAATTAAAAACTTAGAAAGACCTTTGCTTGAAGGGTTTTCTTCGAATGAAGGTACCTTCATTCGAAGGTGGACCTTCATTCAAAGTTAAAACCTTTGAATGAAGGTAATTTCCAAAACCAAAATTGGAAAAAGGACCTTCGAACAAAGGTCCCTTGTTATTCCTTTTATGAAAATTTCTAGAAAAGGATGAAAAAGTACCTTTGTTCGAAGGTCCTTTTTTCCATTTTTGAAAATTACCTTCATTCGAAGGTTTTTTTACAGTTTTTTTTGGGAACGAAATACCTTTGAACGAAGGTCCTTGAATACCTTTGAATGAAGGGCCTTAGGTAGACACTTTGAATATCTGCTTCAAATTTTCTTCAAAAATTTCAGTTTCAAAACTCGAGTTGGACAAATGGAATTAACTTGACAAGATAATTTTCAAGATTGTAGTCCTCAAAATGAACTTTCTAACAAGTATAATTTTAATATATTTTTATTTTATTATGTATTTATTTTCTAATTTTTACTGAACATAGGTTTTCATCAAGCATCAAGTTCTTTGTTCTACACGTGGAAAAATAGTACAATACTAAAAAAATTCTAAAATATATATGTACTAGGTATTGATGTCCTTATTTCACCAAAAAAATTGAATTTTGATATATACACAAGTTATGCATAACAACATACACCTATGTCCAAATTATAATTACCCTAACTTCATAAATTAATTTTAAAAATATGAAAAAATATCCATACACTAGATATTGATGTTACAAATCTATATTTCAAAAATTATAATTTTATCCTTTTTTTTAAAAAAAGTTATGTGTGACGACATAAACATTACTTTTTAAAAATGTTGTTTACTATAAAAAAACTAGTTATTAAAAGTTACATAGAAAGATTCATAATTTATTCATTTATTTAAATTAAAATATGTATAGAATCTACACACAATTCACTAGTTCGCATCATCTTCAAATTCTTAATTTTTTAGTTGCTATAGGTCTCAAAAAGTGAAAATTTAGTTAAAAATTTTGATATCAATGTCCTACTTTGGCCAAAAAGTGAGACTCATTATTGTGGGATTACCCTTAGTAAATCCCTACTATGAAGACTACAAACTCTTCCTAGAAGGACTCTTTTTAGCTACATATCACCCAACTCCCAACATTCTTCCACTTGACATTTATTGTAGAATAACTTATGGTATTAAACCCTAGACACTAACCTCATGGTTGGGAATGGGATAATCCCATCTCCTTCCTATACCTTGAATGAACTTCGTAGCACTTACAAGTTTTGTCAAAGAATTTGTAGCATTTACTTTCATATCAGTTTTCTCTATTTGTACTTTCTTTCTTTAACCATCTTCCTTACAAAATGATATTACACCTCTATGTTTGGTTCTAGCATGGTAAACATGATTCCTAGCCCAATAAATTATACTTTGTGAATTACACTTCATCACTATTTGTCTTTTAAAGCCAATATTGTTAGTCAATCTCTTTATCCATATGGATTCCTTAAAAGCATGTGTTGTGGTCATATATTCTACTTCAATAGTTGACAACAATCATTTGTTGTCTCTTGTTCATAAAACTAACTACTCCAAATAGAATAAATTCATATCCAATTGTATACATTTGGTTCTCAAGATCTCCAACCCAATCTAAATCAATAAATCTATATACACTCAACAAATTTCCCACATCATTAGTACCATGACAATTCAGTAAATAATCAAGAGTTCTCTTCAAGTATTTTAATAGTCTCTTAACATGTGTCTAGTTTTCTTTACTTTCCTTTACCATGAACTTACATAGAACTCCCACTGCTTGGGAAATGTTTAATCTTGTGCAAACCAAATGTGCATGTTATAAATTAGAATCTTAGATAATTATCGCAAATCAATATAATAAATGAAATGATAATTACAAGATACATTGATTCAACACATTACACAATATACACATGGGGAAAACCTTTATGGATTAAAAAAACCCATATTTAGCATCATTTTTTAACTAAAAACTTATAGAATTCTCTATAAAAAGTCAATAGAGCCTAGGGATCTATCACTTCTTATTACTTCCACATGTCCAATAAAACCTCTTGTTCATGGTGATAGAATTCATTACAAATCTTCAAATTATATTTCCTCTCAATGAGAGAGAATCTCCTTAAACATAGGAGAAGGGTTGAGAAAATACCTAAAGGGGTATTAGTGACACCTATTCAAAACTATGATTTATAAATAATCTATAATTTAATAGTTTATTAGATTATTAATTTATTAAATGGTATTGATTTATAAAACTTATAATAAGCATAAGCTTTTATAATCTTATTAGAACATTATGTTATAAAACTCCCCCTTAATGTTAATAGGGGCATAAAATCTAAATTTCTATAAGAGAAAAGGTTAAGTATCTCAATAACATAGGTTTTCCTTACATATTGATATTGAATTTAACATAGAAGAAGAAGAATGTATTTATAATCTTTGAAATGAGATTTACTAGCAATGGATAGGAAAATAGAGCTACAAAAAATGTTGTGCATGGAAAAATCCCAAGTGGGTCCATTCTACTTCGAGGATCAGGTACTTAAAGAAAAATATGGGGTCTAATATTCTCAAGTCCTTGATCCTTTGTAAGGAACTTTTCTCTTACCCTCAAGCACCTCAAGTCAAGGACGGCATGTCCATTGAGGATTTGACTAAAGGATTTTCTATAAACATTAATGATCAAATTGATTGACATGTCTCTAGAAAGATGGAGAATGTTCTCATTAGAAAATTCTTCAAAAGAATATTGAATATTGAATTGGTTTGAAAATGGGTTAACATCAAATGGTCGATCAAAGGGAATGTTAATGTTAGTGCTCTATCAGAGGGCCTATGTGCCTTCTCTTTCTCCTTGGTAGAAGAATGTATCCAAATCCTCATGAAGGGATCATGATTCATTAGTAAAATTAATCTCTCAATGTGCAAATAGAGACCAAACTTTAACCCCATCAATGCCCCTACATCTATGACCCCCACATGGCTTAGGAGCTCCTAGAGCTTCCTTGTGAATTCTAGGAAGAGAGAATCATTACCAAGATTGCTAACTCTTTTGGGCATTTCCTCACTTTCGATAATGTCACAAAGAACATAATTAGGTATATACTTGTTAGGTTTTGCGTGAATTTGAAGTGAATAAGGTGTTTTCCTCATCTATTATTCTTGAATCTAAATTGAGGGGATGGAATCAAGAGAAATTCTATGAGAACTTTGTCCTAATTTTCCAAAACTAATCAAGAACAAGCCACCTCATTATTTTTTGTCCACATCTAGCAAATGCTAAGATGAACAATGGTGGTCTAGAATAGAGAAACAAAGATTTTGTTAAAAAAAATTATCCTTTTTTTGTGCCCCCTAATAGTTTTTCACCTCCTATTTAGCTGAACATGACCCTTGAAGAGAGTGAACTTGACTCAATAGTAGTAAATATTGGTCTTCAAAAGGATATGGAGTAGCTCAATTTGGAACCTCCCTTGAAGGTTGTTGCCTATACATATGGCATAGAGGATGAGATATTAGTGGAACATTCTATCTCTATGGATATTCCTTTCCTAAAAGTGTTTCCTTTTAATGTCATGATCCCTTCTCTTTCAAGGGAGGTTTCAAAAAATTGGTTGATGTTATTCTTGAAGAGGTTCAAGAACTGTTGTACATGCAAGATAGGAAGTTTTCTTGAGGACCAACCTTGGTGGTTCTTTGGGAAAGGTATTTGACCCTTTCCATCCCAAAAAGGTGTTTCATGAATATGTCCCCTTCTACCCAAGAAATAGACATTTAGGGAAAGGTAAAGCCAAAGAATAAAGAAAATCGACAAATGTAGGAACTTACTCAAAGCCCTAAAAAATCCAATAGGGAGAACAAACAAAAGGAAACAACCAAGGAAGTGGCCAATGGAAGATAAAAAATCTTGGAGAAAGTGGGCTCCAAAAGGGGTGAAAATGATAATCTCCTCTTAGAACATAAGGGGGCTAAATAGTCTCCCTAAACAAAATATCCTAAAAAATATGCTAAAGGACCTTAATCCAAACATTCTATTTTTATAAGAAACTAAGATAAACACAAATAAGTTCTTGGTTGTCAATAAAAATATATGGCCTTTTACTAACTTTCAATATGTTGATGCAGAATGTGCTTTGAGAGGTATACTATCATGTGTAACTCTTTTAAGCTAAAAGGTATGCTTCTATCTAAAGACAAGAATTTCTTAAGTATATTATTAAAAATAAAAATCAATAATGAAACTTGGATCATTTCCAACATATATCCCTTATACATCAAACAACACAGAAGAAAAACTTGATCTTATAGATTTAATTATAAATAGCATGGTATAGTCTTATAGATTGAAGAGAAATTTGGGATAATCACATAGATTTCAAATAAAACTTAGAGAGTATCAACTAGTTGGTGGCATGGGACTTCAATACGCCTTAATTGACCTCTAAAAATATGGGAGGGACTGAGGATCTTGCATTGACAACATGAGTGGCCTTGCTAAATTCCTTAAAATAGATGGTCTAGACTAGATATAGACATGGAAGGATTGTCTTTAACCTAGTCAAACAAAAGATTGAGTAGGAGTCTTATTCAAGTGAAACTAGATCAAATTATAATATCTACCAACTGGAGTATTCTAGAAAAATGCAAGCTATTGACCCTCCTTAAAATCAATTCAAACCACACAACTCTCATACTTGAATGGGATCTCAACTCGAGGAGAAGAAATCACCCATTTAGATTTGAATTTATGTGGACCTTTCATCCTAATTTTAAAAGCATGTTATAGAGAAATAGTGGAGCTTTGAGATAAAAGAAACAGTCTTGTACAAAGTTGTGTGCAAATAAAAAATATTAAAAAGAATATAAAGCATGGAATGGATACTTATTTGGTGATATATTTAAACAAAAGAAAGAGGCCAAATAGACCGTAAAGGAAATAAAAGACAAAATGGATTCAAAAGAACTTACTGAGGAGATATGTCAAAAGGAAAAAGAAATACTGAACAAATTACATAATATAATTGAAAAAGAGGAATTTTTTGGAAGCAAAAATCAAGAATACAATGGCTCAAAACCAGGATAGAAACTCTAAATTTCCACCAATTCATCCTCAAGAAAAAAACCAACTGAATCTATGAACACATAGATAACAATGGGTCTAAACATACAAAAGAAGAGGACATAAAAGCCAAAGGAATTGGATTTATTTATGGACTACTCTATCAGACTCCCAATACAGACAAATATAATTTGTATGTTCCTTTGGAGGCTATTCCCATGGTGTTATATAATGAAGACTTGGTAGAAATGAATAAGAATTTTTTAGAAGAAAATAGGTGAAAATGTTGAACACACTCAGATGTTGAGAGGGGGTGAATCAGTATCTTCAAAACTTAAACCCTTCAACATAATGTAAATTCAATCTTCTAAGAAGATCAAAAACCCTTAAATAGATCAACAACAATGAAAGATAAAGCAATGAACACATATGCAAAAGATAACACTAGATATACGTGGAAAACCCAAAAAGGAAAAAACCACAGTGAGAAATCTCACAATATATGAATAAGATTACAAATTTTTTTAAGGCTCACTACCTAAGGAAGCACATTGCTCCTTGAAAGACTTGCAAGTTAAGGCACACAACCTTAGGGCAAGGTACAAGGACTTGCAGGCTGAGGTGCACAACCTCGGGGCAAGATACAAGGACCTGCTAAGGAGACTCATTATCTCTAAGAAAGATGCATGAAGCTTTTGATTTACAACATATGTCAACAATACACTCTACTGATTGAGGCATTGAAGCACATCTAATTTATATTTTCCACTATTGCATTATTTCACTCTCGAGCACTCAACTTGCAACTGATTTGTTCTTCCATTTATATCCTTTGCAAGTAGGGAAATATTTGTTTTTGGAGTGTCTTAAAATTGATTTACGGAGAGATTGATTGAAATTAGTGAAAAAAAGGAAGTTGTTTGCACGGGAAAGAAAGACAGAGGTTTTTGGGAAATGAATGAATTGTTTTGTGGTTTGAAGAAATTGTAGATCTTAGAAGCTTTCTAATAATTCTAGGAATCTAGTTTGTGGAAATTCTTGGCTGTGGTTTATTTCTGTTCTCTGGGAAGTGGCAATTTTTCTGGAGGAAGCTTTGGCAACATTGGAAAATTGAAGTAACAAAGAAGCTCGACATCAATCCTCAAGACAACAATTCTTCTGGAACAGGTTCTTTAATTGTTTTTGTGAATTTTGATTTGAAAGAGTTATTTAATTATTGTAATGCAAATTGGAAAAAATTAGAAGAGGTTTTCATTATTGTAGAATCTTTTGTTTTTAAAAGATTGCCATGAAAATCGAACCTTTGTAGAAAATAATTTAGTTCCTCTGTGTAAATTGATCATTTGAATTAGATTGAAACCAAGGGAAATTATAGATCTCTGTAGAAAATATTTGTGGTGATAGGAAACCTCTGTTAAATACTTATACATTGTTCCTGTAGAAAATTTCTGCTGTGTAAATTAATTGCCCAACTTGAACAAATGATTGGATAAATTTATATATAAATATATAAATATATATACATATATATTGAAATATATATATATATGTACATATACATATATATATATTATATAAATATTTTCTATATTATAAGGTACTATAATTTTCTTGTAGGAATTTTTATTTTGAAATGAAATTGGGAAAAATTGTTGTACGCGATTTTCATTAATCGCAGGGCTTTTATTAAAAAAAATGTATATTGTGTGACACTGGGGGAGCTACCCCCATAGCCGTCCCTCCCACATGGGAGACGATAGTGAGGGCAGCACTGGCGCGGCTGGCACTATCAACCCCCATAGTGGGGAGGCTCAGCTATAACAACCATTTCCCTCATGATTGCCTGGCGCGGCCAGTCTGTGTGCTACGGGTTTTCGTACGATAGTTTCTTTAATATATATTTTATATATATATACTATATGATATATATTTTATATATCATATATATTATATATATTATAAATGTATATTATGTATACATTAATTGATATGGTTGTAATGTAATATAATTTTGTATATTAAATAATATATTCATTATATATATAATTGTATATATTTAAATATAATTATTTAAATTTTTTTTTAGAAGGTAAGTAAATGATTTTTAAATGAATATTATATTGTTAGTGCTTGCAAAGCACCAATAGATATTTTATTTAAAAAATAATTTTTATTAGAAGAATTGAGATTTGTTTAATTATAATTGTGAAATTGGAATTAAAACATTTAGCACTATTTGGCTGTTGTTTTATAAATTGAAATTGTGTTTTGGATGATGTATTTAAATATGGGATATTGATTGATTTGGATTTAGGAAATCCGAATGGTAGTGTTTTGAATTGCTTAAGTTTGTGTTTATAATATTTAGTGTTTCTGTAATTGTGTATTGGGGGGGGGAAGTATTTGTTATTGTGAAAGGGTTGTCATTTCTGTTATTCGCCTTGAGATTTCCTCGGGTAGTGCATGTAGTTGGATTCAGTATTGGACATCCATAGGGATGTGTTATCTCTTGTGATTATGTTATTATCAGTTTGTGAACTATCTACCCTTGGGTGTAGAATGAGTTATTGTGTTGTCGATAGGGGAGTGGCTTTCAACGGGGCTGAGACACAAAGTGGTCCTAGGATAACTCGTGTGGAAGTCAGTGTAATCAGTGGAAATTAAATAACCTACATTAGGGGAATAGGTAGTTAACATATTTAACTTGATAATTAGCCTCGCTCATTGGCTCAAGGGCTTGTGTTAGACTTGAGATGAGTCGAGAAGACTTGGAATGGCAAGATCGTTATCTTGTCTTCTCGAAAGATAATCGATTTTGCACTTGTGTGCATGTGGGGCCCAAGTTCGTAAGAGGTTACCAGGATAACCCAAGATGGGGGTTGGGACCTAGGAAGATCTCCTTAGGATAACCAATGCAACCTTTGTGATGACACTCCTCTTATGACAACAGTCGGATTTTGTTGTACAGTGATTGTTCTTGATTCAGTGATTCTGGAAGCAATGTGACCTTTTATTTGTGTTTACTAGTACTGTGTTATCTTGTATATTGCCTGTGTCTAGAGGTAATAGGTTTGTCTTGGTTACCTTTTACTATCTCCTAGCACGGGGGCTGGGCCTATGGGTACCATATGGTTGGGTGGTGTGCACCTTACACTATTGAGCTTTCTCTTCCTATTCGTGATGGCGAGATCTTCTTGTTTGAGGAGCTTGTGTGGTTCTATGGATTTGTACTTCTCTTTCTCATTGTAACAGTGGACACTATATATTGTATTCCTTATTTGTAATCAAGGAGGAACCCTTGTGATGTAATTGTAACATTATGTATGATCTATTCATTGTTGGATTAAATGGTATATATTGTTTATATGATGTTGTATCTGTGGAAATATGCTCATTACATTTCTATGTGTTAGATTTATTGTGGAATGGTGAATGCTTTGTTGTATGTTGTTATCAAGAGTTAATTCCATATACTATGTTTTAGAATAATTTTGTAAGTTTGGAATTTCACATGTAGACACGTTGTGTGGCCTAGAGGATGTATGTGTTAGAGTAGGTTATTTCACTCATCATTGTTACTCTTTTTAGGAAAAAAAATTAGTTGTGCTTCCGTAGTGTTACATCGTCCTCTAGGTTGTGGGATGGGGTTTTACATAAACATGAGGGAAAATTCGCCCCTCCGCGACAATCTGTGAGAGAACAAAGTTAGGATAAGGGCGTGTCCGCCCCTCTGCAGTCAAATGTTAGAAACTATATTCAAATTGGCGCGTAGTCGCCCTTCTACAATAAAATGTTAGAAAACAGAGTTCAATCTGGGGTGTAGTCGCCCTTCTGCAGTGAACAGGAGGGTGTAATTGCACTTCTGCAGTGAACAAGAGGGCGTAATCGCACTTCTGCAGTGAACAGGAGGGTGTAATCGCACTTTTGCAGTGAACAGGAGGGCGTAATCGCACTTCTGTAGTGAACAAGAGGGCGTAATTACACTTCTGCAGTGAACAGGAGGGCGCAGTCACCCTTCTGTATTGAAAAGGAGGGCACAGTCGCCCTTCTGTATTGAAAAGGAGGGCACAGTCGCCCCTCTGCAGTGAACAGGAGGGCGTAGTCGCCCCTTTGCAGTGAACAGGAGGGCGTAGTCGCCCCTTTGCGACCTGTACTTGCAAATAATCTTAACAACAACAAAATGTGAAGTATAGGAACCTGTTTGTGGGTCCCACCAGGCATGCCAGAAATGTGTAGCCTTGATTTTATCCTATTTTAAAGATGCAAAACAACTAAAATTTAACGTCAAACACAAGGAACACCTCAAAAGATTAGCCTAAGGAATTTTTAACACAAAGAAAAATAGATGAAATTGTGCAAGTGCTTATACCTTCTCCATGTTGATGAATCCCTTGGTTGGCCCTTGATGTTTAAGATCCTTGTGTGCTCCTTGGATGGCTATGCAAGATGAGCAATGTGTGATAGAATGCAATGCTAATAGCTAGAATGACTTAACTAACTGAGAGGAAATGCTTGTGAATTAAGTGCTCAAAATGACAGCATGTGGGTGTAAAAAAGACTAAGTGTTTTCAAATAGAAAAATAACAAGAATTTTGGTATCAAATGCATGAGGTCCCTAAATGAGAGAAAAGAGGGGGTATTTATAGAGGAATTTGAATTCTCTAGAGAATTCAATGGTTGAGATTAAGCCACCAAGGCCAAGATGAAGGGCAATGGTGAATTGAGGATTGACAAGCCCTCACATTTTGACATGTGGAGGGTGAAGTGGCATAGGATGTGATGATGTGTAAGTGAGGTGGAAGGAGGGTACATGATGTGGAGGAAGGACAAGTACTTTGTAAGTACTTTGATGTGACCTTTTAATGATCACATGGGGAAGGGGAAAGCTTTGGGAGAATAAAAGTGAATTTTAAATTCACAATGATTGGAAGAATCTAGTGGATAAGACAAGGTTCCCAAAATGTGGGAACTTGCCACATGTGAGTGATGTGACAAGTCAAATGTTTAAGAAGACTTGCATGGGAAAGAGGAAAACCTTGGAAGGATAAATGTGAATTAAAAATTCACATGGGGAAGAGAGGAATCTTGGGTGAATAAAAATGAATTAAAAATTCCTTGGGGGATGGGGAGAGTTGACCAAGGTACTGATTAGGCTTAACTAATCAATAATTAAAGGATAATTAGGGTTTAATGAGGATTAGAAGCCAACTTGCAAAAGTTGGAGGATGTGACACATCCTAATCAAGGATTAGGCATGTGCACATCCCTAATGAAGATATTAGAGGGTTGATTAAGATTAAGAAAAAGTGATGTGACATGTGAGGAATTCATTTGATGAAAGGGGGATTGAAGAGATAAGGTAATTAATTAATTAAATACCTTAGGGATTAGGCAAAATTAAGGGTATTAATTAAATAATAGTAATATTACTTAATTAATGCAAATAAAAGGATGTTTAGATGAAAGGGGATAAATTTGGATAAATTAATTTTCCAAATTTAGGTGTCTACAAGAACAACATGAGAGTTTCAAAATCAGAAAGAGTAGGTCATAGAGATTTTCTAGACAAACTAACAGGCTCTTGACCAAAGGACGACAACGCGGAACAAGATGATAGCGTGACACGCTAGGATCCCAGAGGCACGTTGTCGTCTTGTATGGACTAGAAAGCGAGAATATCATAGAAATAGCAAAGTGACTGCTAGTAATCTAATTACTAGGAACTCCTAAGATGCGAAAAAGTAATAGAATATAACATAACTAGAATAAAGTAAAATAAACGATAGAACTAAAGAGAATGGAGAAGGAAAATGCTCACAACAACCCAAGTAATGAAGACTGTAGCTAGTAGATATCTTCAATACCTGCATGCATAAGATTTGGAGAAAATGTTGGGGCTGTATAGGGGTTTTCCTTAGTCAAACCCCCGTTTTGGTGTTCCTACCTCCACGAACAACCAAATAGATAGAGAGAAATGAACAAAGGAGTGATAAACCTACTCGAGGAGGAGAAACCGTATCACAAAATGGAGATGTAATAGATGGGGGATGTGTGAAATCCCAGGATGCTCACAAGCACAAGATAGGGGAGATATAGTTGCAAGGATTTAGGAAGCCAAAGAGAGAAAAGATGAAAAAGAGGGTTGTGAGAGCCAAGAGAGCTGCAAAGAGCACTGTAAGAGCTTGAGAGTGTTGCAAAGAGAGATTGAAAGTGTTGTTGAAAGCTGTAGAGAGAGCTATGCAAACTTGAGGGAGTGAGAAAGGAGAGGAGAGTTCAAGGTAGAACCCAAGAAGGAGAAGAGGGCCAAATGAGTTGAAAAGACAACTTTTAAAGAGGGAAAATAAGCTTCTCGAGTGGTTACAAGGCATCCCAGGCTGTTACCACCAACAAAAGTAGTTGACAAGTGGAAAACATGCTAAAAAATAGTCATTTGAATGTTGAAATGTCACAAGATGCTAGCATGGTGTGTAGACATCCGCACGGTGCGCCAATGTCCAGACACATCACACTACAAAATGACACAAACAGGAAAAGCACAAAGTTTGACACAAAGCTGATCATGAAGGTATCTATTGAAAAGGGATCCTGAGCATCCTGAAAAGGGAAAAGGCTGATGCAGGGGCTACAAGGATCCTGCACAAATGCTAAGGGAGTGGACACCAAAGCAGATACAAAAATGTATGTGAAATTGCAAGGGGTGTAATTTTACAACATTACATGTATATAAATAGATATCTGCATATAATTAAAACAAAAAAATTAAATTGCAAATTTATCTTTTTAAAACTAAAACATTTTTAGTATACAAGTTGAACTTTAAAACCATAAATAATTTAATCTTGCACAATTTAAATTCATTTACATGAACAATCATCATATGTGCAAAAACTCAAGATTCATACACATGTGAAATTATTCAGTAATATAAAGAAGACATCTATTCTTATAAGGAACACATTATGACATCTATTATGACATCCATTCAAGTATAACTAAGATATTACAAGTGTTTGCACAATAATTGTTTGGAAGTTTTGTCTTGCAAAGATAACTTACACGACAAGGATATTGGTTTGCATAGTTGGATAACTCAAAAAGTACCTTGCACAACAAATTTGTCTTATGCAGCAATTTTTTGGTAGTTTTGTCTTGTAAAAATGACTTACACAACAAGGATATTGGTTTGGATAGTTGCACAACTCAACAAGCACCTTGAACAACAAATTTGTCTTGTACAACAATTGTTTTCCAGTTTTGTCTTGCACAATTGACTTACACAACAAGGGTATTAGTTTGTAGAAGGAATTAGCTTGGGTAGTAAGGAAGACACCTTGAACATCAAAGGAAACCCCTTGTGCAAAAAACAACTATATTAACTAAATTTTCATGTCTTATACAGTAACTCCATAGCCTTTAGAAATATATAAACACAATTGTACAAAACATCTTGAATGAACCAATATTAGATAATCAATTTGTTCTACCTTTTCCTACTTAAAAAGAAATCAATTTATCTACAATAATCATAATCTAAATTATAAATCACTTCATAGATATATAAGTTGAATTTGAATTTAATAAGAGGGATTTTATAATACAAAAGCATGTTTCAGGGATATGAAATGAGTTCATAGTAGTATACATTTCTTGGGCTCATCAATTTTGTATCCATTTATTATTGCTCTCTCTACTTGTCTTTTAACACTCAACATATTTGATTACCTTACAAAAATACTATGTACTTTACAATCTTCCACCTTGAATTCTTCCATGAGATTTTGGCATATTTGACATGAGAGAAAAAGATTGTATAATCAAGCTGCCAAAACTCTACAACTAAGCAACAGTGTAAGAGTTCCAAGTCTTTCATGTCAACAATTGAGCATACTTTTGATTTTATTTTATAACTAATATTGGACTTGTTATTGGTGATGGGTATTTATCATCTTATTGTTGACTTTGGACATGACATGTTACACCAATGGGATGCAAGTTTCTATCAACTAATTGCATAATCTCATCCTAGTTAAACTTATGAGAATAATTATTACATAGTTTTAGGTTCAAATTACACCATAGCATAAAAAAAAGCACACTACACCAAAAATTGTGTGTTAAAAGGAATTAAACATGATACACAAATAAACTAATGACATTACAAATATAAAATTGAATTATATGAAATATTTAAGTGTTAACAACCAATCCAAAATTCCCGTTAATGGGATAATCAATTAACAGTTGGTGAGAAAAAAATGTTCTCAATAGAAACCTCTAGTAGTGTTTCCTAAGCTCAATTTTAATGGGGCTTTTAGGGTTAACTCTGGTTCAATTGGGGTAGGTGTTGTGTTGAGGGATGCAAATGGCCACCTTGTTAAATGGGGATTTTTGTTTACTATTATTTAATTAATACCCTTAATTTTTCCAAATCCCTAAGGTATTTAATTAATAATTAAATACCTTATCTCTTCAATCCCCCTTTCATCAAATGAATTAAATAAATATGACATTTATTTAATTCCTCACATGTCACATCACTTTTCTTAATCTTAATCAACCCTCTAATCTCTTCATTAGGGATGTGTACATGCCTAATCCTTGATTAGGATGTGTCACATCCTCCAAATTTTGCAAATTGGCTTATAATCCTCATTAACCCCTAATTATCCTCTGATTATTGATTAGTTAAGCCTAATCAGTACCTTGGTCAACTCTCCCCATCCCCCAAGGAATTTTTAATTCATTTTTATTCACCCAAGATTCCTCTCTTCTCCATGTGAATTTTTAATTCACATTTATCCTTCCAAGGTTTTGCTCTTTCCCATGCAAGTCTTCTTGAACATTTGACTTGTCATATCACTCACATGTGGCAAGTTCCCACATTTTGGGAACCTTGTCTTATCCACTAGATTCTTCCAATTATTGTGAATTTAAAATTCAATTTTATTCTTCCAAATTTTTCCCTTTTCCCATGTGATCATTGAAAGGTCACATCAAAGTACTTACAAAGTACTTGTCCTTCCTCCACATCATGTGCCCTCCTTCCACCTCACTTACACATCATCACATCCTATGCCACTTCACCCTCCACATGTCAAAATGTGAGGGCTTTTCAGTCCTCAATTCACCATTGCCCTTCATCTTGGCCTTGGTGGTTTAATCTCAACCATTGAATTCTCTAGAGAATTCAAATTCCTCTATAAATGCCCCCTCTTTTCTCTCATTTAGGGACCTCATACATTTGATACCAAAATTCTTGTCATTTTTCCATTTGAAAACACTTAGTCTTTTTTACACCCACATGTCATTTTGAGCACTTAATTCACAAGCATTTCCTCTCACTTAGTTAAGTCATTCTAGCTATTAGCATTGCATTCTATCACACATTGCTCATCTTGCATAGCCATCCAAGGAGCACACAAGGATCTTAAACATCAAGGGCCAACCAAGGGATTCATCAACATGGAGAAGGTATAAGCACTTGCACAATTTCATCTATTTTTCTTTGTGTTAACAATTCCTTAGGCTAATCTTTTGAGGTGTTCCTTGTGTTTGACGTTAAATTTTAGTTGTTTTGCATCTTTAAAATAGGATAAACTCAATGCTACACATTTCTGGCACGCCTGGTGGGACCCACAAATGGGTTCCTATACTTCACATTTTGTTGTTGTTGAGATTATTTGCAAGTACAGGTTGCAGAGGGGCGACTACGCCCTCCTGTTCACTACAGAGGGGCGACTGCGCCCTCCTTTTCAATACAGAAGGGTGACTGCGCCCTCCTATTCATTGCAGAAGTGTAATTACGCCCTCTTGTTCACTACAGAAGTGCAATTACGCCCTCCTATTCACCGTAGAAGTGTGATTACGCCCTCTTGTTCACTACAGAAATGCGATTACACCCTCTTGTTCACTGCAGAAGTGCAATTACGCCCTCCTGTTCACTGCAGAAGGGCGACTACACCCTAGATTGAACTCTATTTTCTAACATTTTATTGCAGAAGGGCGACTATGCCCCAATTTGAATACAGTTTCTAACATTTGACTGCAGAGGGGCAGACACGCCCTTATCCTAACTTTGTTCTCTCACAGATTGTCGCAGAGGGGCGAATTTGCCCTCCTGTTTATGTAAAACCCCATCCCACAACCTAGAGGACGATGTAAGACTATGGAAGCACAACTAATTTTTTTTCCTAGGCCACGCAATGTGTCTACATGTGAAATTCCAAACTTACAAAATTATTCTAAAACATAGTATATGGAATTAACTCTTGATAACAACATACAACAAAGCATTCACCATTCCATAATAAATCTAACACATAGAAATGTAATGAGCATATTTCCACAAATACAAAATCATATAAACAATATTTACCATTTAATCCAACAATGAATAGATCATACATAATGTTACAATTACATCACAAGGGTTCCTCCTTGATTACAAATAAGGAATACAATATATAGTTTCCACTATTACAATGAGAAAGAGAAGTACAAATCCATAGAACCACACAAGCTCCTCGAACAAGAAGATCTCGCCATCATGAACAGGAAGAGAAAACTCAACAGTGTAAGGTGCACGCCACCCAACCATATGGTACCCATAGGGCGAGCCCCCGTGCTAGGAGATAGTAAAAGGTAACCAAGACAAACTTATTACCTCTAGACACAGGCAATATACAAGATAACACGGTACTAGTAAACACAAACAAAAAGTCACATTGCTTCCAGAATCACTGAATCAAGAACAATCACTATACAACAAAACCCGACTATTGTCATAAGAGGAGTGTCATCACAAAGGTTGCATTGGTTATCCTAAGGAGATCTTCCTAGGTCCCAACCCCCATCTTGGGTTATCCTAGTAACCTCTTACGAACTTCGGCTCCACATGCACACCAGTGCGGAATCGATTATCTTTCGAGAAGACAAGATAATGATCTTGCCATTCCAAGTCTTCTCGACTCATCTCAAGTCTAACACAAGCCCTTGAGCCAATGAGCGAGACTAATTATCAAGTTAAATATGTTAACTACCCATTCCCTTAATGTAGGTTATTTAATTTCAACTGATTACACTAACTTCCACACGAGTTATCCTGGGACCACTTTGTGTCTCAGCCCCATTGAAAGCCACTCCCCTATCAACACAATAACTCATTCTACACCCAAGGGTAGATAGTGCACAAACTGATAATAACATAATCACAAGAGATAACACATCCCTACGGATGTTCAATACTGAATCCAACTACATGCACTATCTAAGGAAATCTCAAGGTGAATAACAGAAATGACAACCCTTTCACAATAACAAATACTCCCCCCCCCCCCAAATACACAATTACAAAAACACTAAATATTATAAACACGAACTTAAGCAATTCAAAACACTACCATTCGGATTTCCTAAATCCAAATCAATCAATATCCCATATTTGAATACATCATCCAAAACACAATTTCAATTTATAAAGCAACAGCCAAATAGTGCTAAATGTTTTAATTCCAATTTCACAATTATAATTAAACAAATCTCAATTCTTCTAATAAAAATTATTTTTTAAATAAAATATCTACTGGTGCTTTGCAAGCACTAACAATATAATATTCATCTAAAAATCATTTACTTACCTTCTAAAAAAAACAATTTAAATAATTATATTTAAATATATATATATAAATATATACAATTATATTACATTACAACCATATCAATTAATGTATACATAATATACATTTATAATATATATAATATATATGATATATAAAATATATATCATATAGTATATATATATAAAATATATATATATATATATATATATATATATATATATATATATATATTATATATATATATATATATATATATTATATATATATATATATTATATATATATATATATATATATTATATATATATATATATATAATATATATTATATTAAAGAAACTATCGCATCAAAACCCGAGCACATAGATTGGCCGCGCTAGGCAATCATGAGGGAGAGGTTGATACAGCTGAGCCTCCCCACTATAATGCCAGTGTCGGCCACACCAGCTACCCTCACTATGTCTCCCATGTGGGAGGGACGACTATGGGGGTAGCTCCCCCAGCCTCACACAATATACATTTTTTTAATAAAAGCCCTGCGATTAATGAAAATCGCGTACAACGATTTTTCCCAATTTCATTTCAAAATAAAAATTCCTACAAGAAAATTCATTACCTTATAAAATAGAAAATATTTATATATAATATATATGTATATGTACATATATATATATATATATATATATATATATAAATATATATATATATATATATATATATATATATATATATATATATATATATATATATATATATATATATATTTCAATATATATATATATATATATATTTCAATATATATATATAAATTTATCCAATCATTTGTTCAAGTTGGGCAATTAATTTACACAGCAGAAGTTTTCTACAAGAAAGATAAACAAATTTTACACAAAGGATCTATAATTTTAATAGAAAGAAATATTCTACAGGAACAATGTATAAGTATTTTACAGAGGTTTCCTATCACCACAAATATTTTCTACAGAGATCTATAATTTCCCTTGGTTTCAATCTAATTCAAATGATCAATTTACACTGAGGGAACTAAATTGTTTTCTACAGAGGTTCAATTTTCATGGCAATCTTTTAAAAAAAAAGATTCTACAATAATGAAAACCTCTTCTAATTTTTTCCAATTTGCATTACAATAATTAAATAACTCTTTCAAACCAAAATTCACAAAAACAATTAAAGAACCTGTTCCAGAAGAATTGTTGTCTCGAGGATTGATGTCGAGCTTCTCTGTTACTTCAATTTTTCAATGTTGCCAAAGCTTCCTCCAAAAAAATTGCCACTTCCCAAAGAACAGAAATAAACCACGGCCAAGAATTTCCACAAACTAGATTCCTAGAATTATTAGAAAGCTTCTAAGATCTACAATTTCTTCAAACCACAAAACAATTCATTCATTTCCCAAAAACCTCTGTCTTTCTTTCCCATGCAAACAACTTCCTTTTTTTCACCAATTTCAATCAATCTCTCCGTAAATCAATTTTAAGACACTCAGAAAACAAATCCTTGTAACTTCTTGTTTACACAACAAATATCTCTTCTTTAACAAACCAAGATATTTCTAAGATCTTTTCCAAAATATACATTTAAAATTAAAAACAATTCATTTAATCCAATTTACAATTAAATAACTTATTTATTTTAATTCCCAATTAATTTAATAATTAAAATTACTTTATAATATAACTTAAATTAAATTAATTAATTTATAATAAAATCTCCATATTAATTAAATCCTTAATCACAACATATAATTTAATCCTTACAATTTAAACTTGCACGATAAATAAAATACCAAGACCAACATGGATAAGGAACATGACCAACATATGGATTGACAACACACTGTGCTAGGGTAAAGGTTTGACTAGGTAGCCCGTTACTATCTCCCAATCATTACTGTTGAGTAGTGGACACGCTCAGACCCGTGAAACCAGGTGAATCCATTGTCTTGTACCTACAAACCTACATGTATACAGATAATAATTCATACACACCATGAAGAGAGAATCGTGGAAATCATAGGGCACTCGCAAGCGAGTGATGCAATACCGTTCTCTTCACCAATACAATGTTAAATCAATTAACGAGATAATATATCAATTAAACTACAATAAGCATATATAGCAATGTCATCACAACTAAGCATCTATGCAAACATAAAGCATATTAAACATAATCACCATGCATATAATGTATCATCACATCCATATAGTCTATCATCACCCCATTGTCAATGATAGAACAACCATAACATAAAATAAGGTCTAACAAAGTATCTGAGCTATCAAGAAAAAATATAACAAAACGGAGGGGTGTCACAGTTTACTACAGTGGGGCAGATTTTCCCTCTTGTTTATTGCAGTGGGGCGGATACACCCCAAAATAGCACATTTTGAGAGGGGCGGATTTGCACCCTGTTTACTGCAATGGGGCGGATACGCCCCAAAACAACACATTTTGAGAGTGAGGCAGATTTTCCCCCCTGTTTACTGCAGTGGGGCGGATACGCCCCAAAACAACACATTTTGAGAGGGGCAGATTTTTCCCCCTGTTTACTATAGTGGGGAGGATACGCCCCAAAACATCACATTTTGAGAGTGGGGCGAATTTCCCCTCCTGTTTACTGCAGTGGGGCAGATACACCCCAAAACAACACATTTTGAGAGTGGGGTATATTTTCCACCCTGTTTACTGCAGTGGGGCGGATACGCCCCAAAACAACACATTTTGAGAGGTAAAATAGTTGTTTTAGCTTCATTTTTGCTCCAGTTTTTTTCTGTTTTCATATTCTAATCCCCTAACATTGTTTGTTGCAAGGATATTTGTGTTTTTGCTAACATTTTCCCTTTTGTTTACTACTGTAGACATCCAAATTTGGACACTTAATTTATCCAAATTTATCACTTTTCATCTAAACATCCTCTTATCCGAGTTAATTAAGTAATATTACTATTATTTAATTAATATCTTTAATTCTGCCAAATCCAAGGTATTTAATTAATAATTAAATACCTTACCCTCCTTAATCCTTTTTCATCAAATAAATTAAATAAATATTACATTTATTTAATTCCTCACATGTCATTTTCATCTAATCCTAATCCATCTCCTAATCTTCATTAGGGATGTGCACATGCCTAATCCTTGATTAGGATGTGTCACATCCTCCAACTTTTGCAAGTTGGCTTTTAATCCTTTATTTATCTTCTAATTATTGATTAATTAAGCCTAATCATTCTCCAAGGAATTTTTAATTCCTTTTATTCTTCCTAGATTCCCTTCTTTTATATGTGAATTTTAATTCACATTCCATCCTTCCAAGGCTTCTAGAACCTTGGACTTGTCACAATCTCCACATGTGACCCTTGGACTTGTCACAATCTCCACATGTGACCAAGTCCCACCTTTTTGGAGCCCACCTTTATCCTCTAGATCATCCTAGAATGTGAATTTTTAATTCACATTTATATCCCCAACCACCTTTCCTTTTCCCATGTAGATTTTTGAGGAATTCTAAAATTCCTCAAATGTCTCTTTCACTCCCACTTGGGGACAAGAAATCCCTTTTTGTGGAAATCTCTCTCCCCCAAGGTGCATGTCCTTTTCCACCTCATGTACCTTTTGACAACTCATTTCCATCTCATCCCCTTGGCCACTTCACCCTCCACATGTCAAGATGTGAGGGCTTGTGGGTTCTCAACCCACCATAGCCCTTCATCTTGGCCTTGTTGGAGCAATCTTGACCATTGAATTCTCTAGAGAATTCAAGATCCTCTATAAATACCCCCCTTCTCAAGGGCATTTCCAACACTTTGCATTTTGATAACTACATGCTGTCCATTTGAATCCTCAAGCCTTTTCAATCATTTAGCCATCTTTGTTCATCATCTTGCATATTGAATCTTGCATATAGTCACTCAATCCATCATTTAAGGAGCACACAACTAATCAAATTTCAAGCAAGGGCCAATCAAAGAGGTATCAACAACAAGGGAGGTAAAAGTGTTTGTGTTTTATCTTATTTGCATTCCTTTTCGTTGAACCACTCTTTGGCTAATCTTGAGGTGTCCTTGGTATTTTGTTATTCATGTTTCTTAGTTGTTTGCACATTTAGAGCAGTAGAAATTCCAAGGTATCACAACTACAGTGTGGCGGATTTCCCCCCTGTTTACTGTAGTGGGGCAGATACGCCCCAAAATAGCACATTTTGAGAGGTAAAATAATTGTTTTAGCTTCGTTTTTGCTCTAATTGTTTGTCGTTTTCATATTCTAACCCCCTAACATTGTTTTTTGCAAGGATATTTACGTTTTTACTAACATTTTGTAGCATATTCTTGTGTAATTGACGAAGAACAAAGGATAAAATAGCTAACATTTTCTTGCAGGGTCATCTGTTTGTTCATATTTTAAAAGTTGCCCTTGTTGTTTTCGTTAATCTAGGAACATAATTTAATTAGGGGAAGTAATACTCATTGCTTGTTGTATGTATTTTTGTGTCACCCAAGGGGGCATTAGTTTGTTTTCACTTTCCCCTTGCACTTCGTGTGAGCCTGGAGAGTAGTTGGAAATAATTATTGCCTTCTTTTTAGTGGGACCTGCTTGGGGATTTCATCACCCCAAGGAACGATTCCAACCACGTGTACCGGTGAGGTATACAAAGGGGGGAGAGGGAAATTTGTACCTCAATCCAGTTGCATCATAATTGGCGGAGCATCGAAGCTAGGGTGATACCTAGATAGACGTGAAGAGTTGGTCTAAGCCCTTCAGTATCTTGTTGGGGTTCCCGACTCACGCTTGTGACGGGCTGGTGTTCACGGTTGTGCCTCATGTACCGAGAGTATATCGAGGACTCCCTAGACACCTTGTGCATCCTAGATTAATACCTTTATTGGCCATACCCTTAACACTAATCATAGGATTGTGCTTGTTTGAAATTATTTTCTTGTGAAAAACCAATAAATTTTTTAACAAATTGGACTTATTGTTGTCATTTTAAGTCCTTGCCATAGTCCTTTTCATCTAAACCAAGTCCCTGTTCACTGCAGTGGGGTGAATTTTCCCTTTTGTTTACTATAGTGGGGTGAATTTTCCCTCCTATTTGCTGTAGTGGGGCAAATTTTCCCTCTTGTTTACTGCAATGGGGCGAATTTTCCCTCCTGAATAGTCAAATTCGCCCCATTTAGCTCATTTTACCCTCCAAACCTCCATTTAATCATTGCAATCCTCTGTTTAATCATTCTAAACCCCCGTTTAGTTCTTTCAAGCCTCCAAACCTCTGTTTAATCATTCCAAACCTCTGTTTAATCATTTTAAACCTCCATTTAGTCATTCCAAACCTTCGTTTAATCATTCCAAACCTCCACTTAATCATTCTAAACCTCTTTTTTGTCATTCCAAACCTCTGTTTAATCATTCTAAACCTCTGTTTAGCCATTTGAAACCTTCATTTAGCCATTCCAAACCTCTGTCTAACCATTTTGAACCTTCGTTTAGCCATTTTGAACCTTCGTTTAGTCATTTCGAACCTTTGTTTAGTCATTTCGAACCTTCGTTTGGTCATTTTGAACCTTTGTTTAACAGTTCCAAGTAACCATTCATCCATTTTGAGCCCCCATCCACCTGTTCTGATAGTCGTTCTTCCACTCCAGGTTATCGCTCTCCTCGTTTCAAGCATCGTTCATCCATTTTGAGAATCATTCTCCTCTCTGAGACTTAGAAACAACAATTTTTCACGAGTTCTCCCACAAAGGGGCCGATTTTAAAAGCCCGCTTGATTACTCTTCCTTCTCCTACACGTAAGAAATTTCATAAGCATGATAAAGAAAAATATTTTTTTTGTGCATATCATCAAGTGCCTGGCCATTCCACTAGTGAATGTAAGGCCTTGAAGGATAAAATTCAACAACTTCATGATTCAAGTGCCATCACTCATTTGTTTATTGATGCACCTACCTCTTCTTTGCATGACAAGTGATATCAAGGTCTACCTCTATTTTGTATGTTCTAAGTATCTTGCATGGTTTTCCTCCCCTATATGTTAGGGGCAGTAATAACTTGTTCTGGAAATGTGTGTCCTTCTAAGGACCCCCTCTTCTTTTTATCTTTCAATTGGATCATCCCTTGAGTGGACCCTTTTTCTTTTGAAGGGTTCCCGAGGGACCCCCCTTTGAAAGCTTTTCTCTTGAACGAATTCATTGGTGTCTAGCTTGGGGGCAACCTAACTAGACCTATCTTTTCTATGACTATCCTATAATGCAGCTTGTATTAGCTACAGGCTTCTCTAATTAGTCTTGCTCTACAAGACTGAGAACCTGTAGAGATCCTTTGCATCAAGCTTGCCTAACATGTTTGGTTTGCAGATCAACATGTTGCTTTGCAGGTGTACCGATGAAGCTGCTTTTCAGTTCAACTCTACGGAGTCCCCTACATTGAGCTTCCCTCATGAGATAGTACCTGGGGCACCTTCTTTGCAAGTCTAAGGAACTATAAAGCGCTTTCATCATGTGGGATCTATTCACCATTGGTTTGTGGGCCTCTGGTGCAATTTGTTCAACTATATAGGAGAAAGTACCTACAAGGCCTTTTGTTCACCTTCCATAGGTCTACAGATCTACAGTGCATTTGTTCAACTCTCCTTGGGTCCAAGGACCTATGGAGCCATCTCTCTTTGAATTTTCATTCCTTTCTAGCTTCTTCATCTCTCTCTTAAAAATTCTCATTCTTCTCAATTATGTATATTGGATCGAAGATCTACATCTTCTAACTCCTAAGTATATGCTCTTTCTCTCTTCGATATTGGTTGCTTCCCTAACTTTTGGGTGCATTCTTCTCTTGAAGTGATCAATCATTACATTCTTCTCTTCGTTTTAGAATTCTTTTATGTATTATTGTTTTTAATTTGGGGAGGACGCATGGTACTGAGACAACCTTTTACATCAAGGTCTTTTTCACTTTGCTAACTCAAATCCTTTAGTTTGTTGTGTGTATGTGTGTATGTGTTTTTATATGTACTAACCCCATGGTGTAATGGATTTTTATGTTCTAACATTGTTGTCTTGTGCAGGTCTTTCTTGTCTAATGTGTTTGTTTTGTAGGTCTTCAGCTTGGGAACATGATTCTTTGGTTCGAAGAGTTGTTTGCTTCCTCTACAGTATCCTTTTGGCATCATGATGTTAGTTATGTTTAGTAGATTTCCTTTAGCGTGCATATTAGTGTAGATTCATATGCCTACTAAAGTGGGGGAAAAATGTAATGTTGTAAAATTGCACCCTATAAGATGGGGGGAAACCTTCTAGCCTAATTAAAGTGACAACTACAACACTTGACTCATCTAAAACAAGAGAACACAAAAAAATGGAGAAATCAAAATGAAAGCAGAAAAAATAAAGCACTCCCCATTGCAGTCTATTCACTTCTCTTGTCTCTCCTATTTCTCCTTTTGCAAACTTTTCCCTTAGATTTGAAGTAGAACTTGTGCAATAACCTGCAAATAGTAAGTAGAAAGTTGGAGATAAAATGGTTGTTAAGGAAAAACTGGAGGAGAATGGCTTCTTTTATAGACAATCATTCGAACGGATGAACAAGATTAAGCTTCTAGAAAGATTTCAAGATCGGTGGAGGATTGATGCACCAAAAAGAGGTGGGCTAGGGACGGCTATGACAAAGACGACTGAGATTAATGAGCAAGTGGAGGGATAATGAATTAAAAATTGGAAAATAATTAATTCATGAGAAAGGAATATTTGGCCAAGTGGAGGATAAATAATTCATTTGAAATATTTATTTGCAAAAGGCAAGTGGACATTTAATAAAAATGATTATTCAACCATTTTAATTGAATAGGAGGGAAATGGAAAAGGTACATTAGATAATTAACTTAGATTAATTATTTAATGGGGGAAATGACAAAGGATAGTTAAATAATTTTGATAATTATTTAACTATAGAAGAATTAAAAGACCCATGAATAGATAAATAATTAATGATAATTATTTAACTATAGACGAATAGGCGAATAATTAAATAAATAATAATTATCTAATTATTGAAGAAAGGGATGTTAGCGATGCAATTAATTTATTTAATTGATCAAGGGAGAATAAAGGTAAGAAGTGAATTAATTAAATAATTAAAAAAAATTAATTAATAGAAGAATGCGATCAAGAATAATTAAATAATTAAAATTATTTAATTATCGGAAGACGACGACCAAGAAAAATGACGCTTGCAAACTTAGGACATTTTTTAGTGTCTACATTTTGCCCCTTTGTGACATAATGTAGTTTATCGCATTGTGTCAAAGAAATTCAGTCAAAAGATGCCCTAGTGAAAGCAAGGCAGAGGTAAGATGACTAGGAGGGTTGTGGTATGCCCCCTCGAGAGGATAGGCAGGTTCCAAGAACACGAATGTGCTCTCAAAATGGATGAAAAGACTAGAGGATGAAGGATAAAAGAAATGTTAGTGTGAAGGAGATGGATGTTAGCATGGAGAAGATAGATGTTAGTGTGAAAAGGGAAAGGAAGATGGATATGGAAACTTAGACAGGAAATGACAAGGGACCAACTTTCATGCTTTTATATTTATCATCATCGGGTGTCAAAAATGTCGCAAATGGAACACAAACACCATGGGGTAAAAGCACAAAGTTGTGTCACACTTTATAAAGGAAACAACCAACACTGATCCAACTTTTAAACTTGAATCACTAAAAAGTGGCATATATGTTTTGAATTTTGAAATGATGTAAACTAGTAAAATATGTATATTTTAGTATATTTTATGTTTCTATTTTTTGAAAAAAAATTAAAAATTATTTTAAACTAGTTTTTAGTAAATTAACACAATAATTTAGTTGCTGATAAAATGCTAAAAAATGAAGTTGCATGAGATGTCAAACTTTTTATAGTAATTTTTTTTTTTTTTCAAAATTTTTGTGTGTATTTATAACTTGAAACTTTAGTGCATGGATATTATTTTTTCCAATTTAGATAAATATATATTTTTAAATAAATATTAAAATATGCGTGAATCAAAAAATAGTTGTTTCCATCAGATGTCAACTTTCATATTAAATATTTATCTAAAATGGAAAAAAAAATTATACCATCTTGAAATAGATTCTATTATCTAGTGCATCATATTTTTTTCAAATTTTTTTAATAAGTTTTAATATTTTCCCTTGGTATGGTAATCAACCTAATATTTTGTGTTGATAACCTACTTTTAGTAAAAATAAAATATAAAATATAAATAATAATTAAACTATTAAAATAAATATGGGTTGGGGCCCTAGCTCGGTTGGCTAAATCTTTCCTGTTGTAGGAGGTTGGTCACGAGGTCTAGTCTCCCCCACCCCCATGGTACCGAAGGGCGTGTCGCGCTAGCACTGCCGATCGCGTTAAAAATTTTACCAAGCGCACTACAGTTTATAGGGGATCATGCTACCCGATTCCTATAGTCTAAAAAAAAAACTATTAAAATAAATATATTTTTTAAAACTATACTTATGGATCTACAAAAGGGTATTTTTATATTTGTAAAAAAATGTTATTTACATTAGCAATATTTATTGAAACTTTAATTTTTTCAAATAATTTTATTTTCTTAGTAAATTGGACTCAAAGTGGTGCTCCATATATTTTTAGCCAACAATTTTAGTTGAAAAAGTTGTGGAAGTATCTAACTTAGCTAGAATGAATCCTACTAGATCATATGTTTGAAAAAAATGATTTTTAGTTAGAAATACTTAAATTTAGTTGTGTTGATAAGTTGGTTGAAAGTGTGACACAACTTTATGCTTTTACCCCATGGTATGACATAGACCAAGGTGTGCAAGGTGGCCATTTGTGAGATACAAGCAGTCAAAAGACAAGGAATGCCTCGACTCATACTAAGGACCCAGTTATCCTAGTCTTTTTGCTAAGACAAACCGCAGACAACAAGCAAAGGAAAGAGGTCATGATCCATCATCGTCCCTCTAAATCCCTTAATGGGACATCCTCGAGGTAACTAGTAACATGACCGAAGACCAAACACAAAGATAAGACAAATCCAGACCAACAAAGTGCTTGCCAATAGAGATATAGTGTTTGCCAATAATACTGATAAGATTGATTGAGTTGATTGATTAGGTTGACCAAGATGACCGACTTGATTGATAAGTTGACAAGGATTGATTGATAAGTTGACAAAAGTTGAAAAATTGATTTGATTGATTGCGCCTGATTTCAGGAAGGGCACATCCTAAGGAAAGATTGATTAATTTGATAAAGATTGACTGATAAGGTTGACAAGGATTGATTGATAATGATTGCACATGATTTCAGGAAGGACGCATTTTGATTAAGGCAAGATTAATTGACCAAGATGGAAAGATTGATTGATTGTTTGACAAAGATTGATTGATAAAATTGACCAAGCGATGTGGCGATACCTAATTTTAGGAAAGACATATCATGTTTAAGGCAAGGAACACATCTGATAAAGTTGACCAAGTGACACCAAATGACAAGTGTTGACAAGGAACCTAACTACAAGAAAGACATGTCCTGCTTAAGGTGAATGACCAGATTGACCAAAGACAAATTCTAATCTTAGGAAGGACGCATCCTGATAGAAGACAAGAGATAGGACCAAATGAGACAAATGGCATAATGCCCCATTCTAACACAAGATCAATGATTAGATCAATTGATTAATGATAAGATAATTGACTAATTGAAGATGAAATGTTTTGTTGGTTATGTTTGTCTATTAATTCATGATTTGGTTTGAATGATGATTGCTTGCAGACCAAGAACATGACTAGACTCGACAAACCCTAAAGGACTGACCTAGATGGCCTTAGGGGCTCATCGATTTATGGCCTTGCCTACATTATACATAGAGAGACCTCGTAGTTCGACATGACTTGACTTTATTTTATTTGACAAAAGACAGAGTCATGATTTTATTTGGACAACCTAAAAGAATTGACCTAATGTCTCAGAGGCTCATTTAAGATGAGCCTTTCCTATGTAGAAAATGCATAGAGACAACGTAGTTCAACCCTACTAATACAAACTGACTCAAAGTCAAACTCAGACGTAGACTCAGTTTTTGGAAGTTTTTGATGTTTTCTGATTTTTTGGATTTTTGATGGTTTTCTTATTTTTTAGATTTTTGATGGTTTTCTTATTTTTTAGATTTTTGATGGTTTTCTTATTTTTT
>VDFB02358134.1:36370051-36401582 GCA_007258455.2 Sequoia sempervirens | reverse complement strand
AACATATTTACAAAACTATTGGTGAAGGATATATTTCAGAATTTATGGAGTTGTTAAGGAGTTTTCGATCATGCAAATGTATAAATCTCACGAAAGTTTTGATGCAAAGTTTAGATGATCCCTAATAGCTCATAACTAAGGGGCAGTATTGGATAAACTATAATTACTCACTACTAGGAATTTACTATCCAAATATTTTGTTTTTCTTTTCTACTTGTCTATCGCTATCTAAGATGATTTGTATTAGTTTTCTTTTTAGCTATTTATTGTTTTGATGTTATATTTAACTTGTGTGATCTATAGCTACATATTAATGTTCTACTTTCAACCTTTATCTTGAGCCCATCACAACCTAGAAAGTGAAGATATAACATTTTTTTTATAGTATTGCATTAGGAATAGAGAAAATAGTTCATATCAAGTTTCAAACATATAAAAAGGTGTAGAAATTCTAGAATTAAGGATTATTTAGTCAATATATAGTTTTATGTGTAGTCATAGCTGATGTCTATTGTTGATGAAATATTCATATAGTTGAAGCTAATTTATGTCTAAATCTAGTTTCATAAACAACTATAGTTGTTCTTTTCTCTTTCTTTGAATTTTCTAGGTTCTTATGTTTATGCTCTATTTTTCTTTGCAAATTAGATCCTCTACTTTTAAAGCATTAATTTTGTATTTATCTCCTTTGCTCCTCTCTCAAATTGTTCAAAATTTTAACTATTAGGTACAAACTCATGTAATCATTATATTGATGCATATGCACTCAATTCTTAAGGTTAATGTTAAAATTAAGTGAAGTATATTGACTTGGCAAACTAACTAGCAATGAGTAAATTAAATAACCAATATCAAGCAATATATAATTGCATTGAAATTTGTTAACCAAAACATGGTAAAGACAAATGCTTCAAGAATATTTTACTACTTCTCAAACTTAATCTTTTAGACAATGCTCACATTTATACAATATGAATCCTACATTTTATAATGTGAAACAATAGAAATACCAAACCAATTTAGTGTAATTTTTGAGTCCAATAAAAACTATAATTTCAAATTTCATTCATTATTGTCACAATATCAAATATATCATAATGAGAAGTTTACTATAGATCAAATGAAAGAAAAAGTAGAAAGAATAAAAAAATAAAGAAGAATGTAAAGATACCTATATTATCATTATTGCAAATATTTTCCATATCAAAATCTTATAAAGTCAATACTGTAATAATTTCCATATTTGAATCTTATAAAGTCAATACAATATTAGATCGCTTGGTAGTGGAGGTATAAGTAATGATTGTCTTCTTCTATGAAGTCTAAGAAGCTTTCAGGTGACGAAAATTTGAAATATATATTGTCTTAGTTCTCGAAGAACTTTTTTCTTTACATCATCATTTTAATGCATGATATTAGTTAATTGATTAATCTTTAACAATGGAATTCTTTGAAGAATATTGATATTTTAAAAGCAACAATAATTTGTCAAATATTTATTTGTAAAATATATTTAAATTCACTCTATTTGATAGGGAGAAAAATTATTTTCATAAGATTTATTCGCATTACATAATTTAAATTGATTAATTTTCAGATAAAAAACTTCCACTGAAGGCTATCTTCATTACAAAAATTATGATAACAAAAGTAGTCGAAAGATTTTTTTTAAAACTTATTTAATGAAGAACAATAATACCATTACAGTGGTGCATTTTCGCTGACGGTAGCTCGATTGGTCCTGGCCTCAGATATCATGTTTTAGAGTTAAAATGACTAAAAGAAAACTAGAAAAGTCGGTGAATCTAACTGTTGTTCATGCAAATAGGGCGACGAACTATTTCTAGTTTTTGATATCATATTTACGATATGCAGACATGAACAGTCATCTGATTCCATTCCATGCGGAGAGTGCGAATAATGGTGTTCTTTTCCACTTTACAATTATGGCATGTCCATCGGGCTCCAGAGTATAATATTGTCCGGAAGCATATTCTCCTAATAACAATCTAGCCTGATACAAAGCTTGAAAGCTGAAGCTCCTTTCCCTGAATCTCGCTTGTTTGAGGAAACACCTCCACACATCGGTTCTAACATGCCTAACAGTCCTCTCATTCCCCTCACAGACTATCATATTCCTTATCTGACATCCATTATGTAATTCTTCATGCTTCACCATCTTAATGTCATTCCTGTCTGTTAACGTCACATCCAACATAACAAAATACGCCATGTGATAGAAAAACACCTCGCTGAATCTTTTCACAAAAGATGGAGAATTATGCTTCGCTTCTATTTCGACATTCACCATTATCCGAGGCTTCAGTTTCTTGATGACACATAAGAGACTGTCCAGAAGGACCGGGTCGTATAACCATCTTCCCAGAATAGCTGGAGCGTATACTGCCAAGGCCTCATCAGATTTAACGGTGAATAAACCTCCCTTAATCTCCTCTATGTTTGCGGTCTCCACCATGTTGTACGATAACGGAATCGCAAAGATCTAGCGAGCTCATGAAGTCTTCTTCCGCTTTTTGTAAGCTCTTCTCTATTCATCGCAACTGCTGTAATCTTGAGAACCTCAAGTGCAGGGAAAGAAGAAGAAACAGCTCTGTGTGCAAGATATTCCATTAGTATTGTCCAGTGCGACCCACTTCGCATTCCTAGATCAATTATACGAATTTTCCTTGCATTCCCAACGACGTCTATGATTGCCTGCAAAGACGTGAACTGCATCACTTTGATATAGGGCAGAACTCTATTATAGTACGGAAGGAGACTGCAAAATCCCTTTTTTTCAAATTCTCTTTCAATATTGTAGGAAAAATCTGGGACTGGTTTAGCTGCGTTGTTCAACATGCCGAGACTCTGGCAATGGATTCTCTCCTGTAGGGCACTGAAGATATAATAGCCGAGCCTCTGTATGGGACTCCCCACCTGACAACACAAATTTTCGCATACTCTCACTAGCCGAGCAGCGTGATCATATTTTCCGTCTTCTATCATTCTTCAGGAGGCTAACAGAAGTCGAACCAATTCCAACTCCTCCTGTTTCTCTCCATGCAGAGCCTTCTGATCAGAGCTATCATTACCGCATACTCTTACGCTCCCAGCCTCTTCCAAATTTAAGATTTCCTCAGACGACAGGATATCCTCATTTTGTAGAATCTGATTACGAATGCGTGCTCCGGGAAGGGAAATATCATTTACGGTCTCGAAATTCTCTGCTTGAGACAGTTTGTTCGACTGCCCAGACATCTTATAATTAATTATCAGGTCCTCGTCAAAAGGAAATATATGAAATAAATTATGGCTCATGAGCTCCTCCGTGAAAGGAAACATTTCATGGTGTGTCAGCACAAACGTGTTGTCCATGGGGATTGCCAGATTCTGGTCACCCTCAATACCATCTAATTCGCAGGGTAGGGAGTTCTGATATTGGTCAACCTCGTTACCATCTAACAGGTAGGGTAATGAGTTGAAAGAATATTCCAGCACCGACAGAGAGGGAATTCCATCGTTGGATACGCTCATCTTCTGTTTATTAGCTTCAAATTGGCTTTCTATATTCATCTCCTCTCTCGATGAAAACATTTCATGGTCTGAGAGCGGAAAGGTGTCGTCCACGGCCATCGTCAGATATCGCTCAAGCTCAGTACAATTTGACTCGCAGGGTAAGGAGTTGAATGAATAATCCGATATGGACAGAGGAATTCCATTCTTAGAAGTACTCATCCTCTCTTTATTTGCTGCAAATTGGATTTCAATATTCACTTCAGGAATTGGAAGAGTATTTTACAAAGTGGAGAAAAAGGCTACATTTCACATAGTTTACTCGAGATAGACTACAATGTTAACGTCATCATCATACGAAATACATACAAATTGCGGATAAATCGGTAGAATTAATTTGAAGATGGCTAGGGGAGAGGGGTCATAATGGAGCACCCTAACTTCGCCTTTCTCAAAATCTTATGTGGAAATTTCAAATCACTTTCAATTTTATACAATAGTTTACTTGGTAACTCATGTATTTCAATATTTCGCTTTAGGGCCACATCATCAAATATGATGCCACATAAGCATGCTTTTTGTTGACGTATCCAAAAAGGCCCAAAAAAAGAGACCAATAGTGGTGTACAAAGTCATGTTTTATTGGTGCGTTGATGTGGCATTACACTATTTGTCACTTTGTGTACTTTATGGATAAAATGTGTTTTACAATTGGATATTAAAGTGCTCTACTATGGGGCCCACTGAGGACTACTTCTATCCCCACTATTGGAACCTGCTCCATTATGGGCCCCTCTCCCCTACTCTTAAATCATATAGCGAAAGATAAATTTTTGCTCATTAAAATAGAATCATCACTTTATAATAGTTATTGACTTTGAAAGTGTGATATTAAAGAAAAATATTTAGAGACTTATCATTGTAAAGAATTCAATCATATGTTAATGAGTAATAGATTATGAAATCTAAGGTTAAAAATTCCTCACAAAATCATCCAATTTGTGAATCCTCTAATATGACATAAAAGTGACATTATTATGGATGAAAGGTTGATATTTGGATAATTCAATCATATGAAAGATCAATGTACAACTTCATTATTTAAGAATAGTGCATGTAGGAGAAAACTTGCACTAAAAATTAATGAAGTTAATCATTTCTACATGGAACAAATCTATCTACTCCACTATTTTTCTTCATTTTCGATGCATGGTTTTATCTAGAACCTATCACTTTTGAAAATTTGATATGGGATTAGCAGTCTAAACTAATACTCCTTTAGCTTAGAGCTATTGATTCAGGGGTATACATTTGACCAAAATTGCTAGAGGTACAATCCTAGCCCCATCCTTTATTTATTGCACCTCCAATGGAATTGAAGATTGGTGAAATGTATAATTGAAGAACATATCATCACCCTAAATAATTCTGTTAAACTAATAATGGTACAACCATTTGGTATCTTTCATTTGTTAACTTTATTTATTTTAGTTGAATTTTTAATCTAATACAAATTTTAAGTTCCTATGCATTTCTAATCAAAAATTCAAAATACAATTTTTATTGAACACTAAATTCGCATGTACAAATCTTGTCAAAATTAATTTTCCTTTAAATATCAATATTTTAAAATTCAAAATATTGTTTGTAGTCAAATTCAATTTGTTATATATATATATATATATATATATATATAGATAATGGAAGAATATATTTTAATAAATATTATAGTGTTCAAATTTACATACCTGTTGATGGAACCCTCAAAATTTTTGGTTCCATTTCTGAAAATCCTACATTTTTAAACATGCCTCTCATCTTTGGACTTTCAAGTTTTGCAGTATTGTTATTTTGTTGCCAATTTCACTTGGGAAACCCTTAAGTCTAAACCTTTGCAATGTTCTAATTTTTCATTGACCTCATGTTACCCATTGCCAATCATACCAAAACTTCTTATGTCATTGACAATCATGGAATAACTTGTTCCTCATGCTTAGGTCTGAGTTTCTTCTTTTATAAAGTTGAATTAAAGGCCTTTTTGGCCTTTACATCCTTTGCATTTCATGACTGGAAAACTTTTGAGCCCCTTTTCTTGTGTTGTCCTAGATGGTCCCCTTCATTAGAACAATTTTTTTGCACATGCTTAAGAGTTTTCACTTAAGTCCCTTTGTCCATCTCCCTTTGTTTCTCATCACAGATAGTTTCTGAAAGCTATGTGTAAATTGGTGATCAGTGATAAGCAATATTTCTTTGGTTTCACTCATTGCAGATAGCTTTGAGAGCTCTTGATATGAATTAGTGATGGGGAATGCTCTTTTTTCTCCTTGTATTGTTGGAATTTCACCTATCGCTAATAGCTTTCAAGCCTTGAATATTGAAATAGCAATGAGCGATATGAAGTATCTCTTATGCTTTGTGTATCATGGATGGGTTTTGAATGTTAAGTTGTGTATTAGCGATACTTGATGCGAGTGTTCTATGTAATCATTTGGATCTCTCATCAGTAATTGCTTCCAAACTTTATAAGGAGAATTAGCAATAAGTGATAGCCCTGGTTCTTTTCTATTTTCTTCTATCACTCATTGTGGATCCTTTCCAAAACTTAAGTTTCAAAATAGTGATGAGTGATGGAGTCATATGTTCACCTTTATTTCGCTAATTTGAATTGAACTAATGATAGATGTCTTTTGTATCATTGATTTTCATGTCTAGGTGCATGTGTCTTAATGTTGCTTCATCATTTTATCTTTCATCACTAATGTGATAAAGAGTTCGAAGTTAAATCAGCAATGCGCAATGGGAAAATGAACATGATCGAGGATGGGCCATAATTTTAAGGGCTAAGATTTCATTGTGTGGATGCTTGCATGATTAGTAGAACTAGTGAAGGATGAAATATGTCAGCAATAAGTGACAATTTTTGAATGAAAAGGCAATGTGGCAGTATCCTGAGGACATCGTATAGAGTGAGGAAGAAAGTAGTGAGGCAGGTGGAGAACCATTGATGCAGTTTTAAAGAAAAATGATCCAATGAGCTTAAGTTCATTGCATCAATACTCTTGTTCCTGATTGAACCGTTGAAAGATGGGGCAAGCCTGCAATGAGCGATGGAATGTATGAAGGACTATTCTCTCCAAATGTTGGTTTTGTGTAGTTCATTAATATTAATGAAGGAGCACATATTGAGTTGGAAATGCATGTTAATTGTCAGATCATAGGTGAGTAATGAGGATTAAGGGTAGATGTGGCAACTTTCTGAGGTGGCGTCATTTTTTTCTAGGAAAAAGTTGTAAAAGACAAGAAAAATGCTCAAGGTTTCCATTGATGATGTTTTAAATCCTCAAAGATCAATGGTTTAAATTCAAAACTAAGCTGCTGATTTATTAACTTTCTTGCTTGATGATCTCTTCAATCATTGATTGCATCATGCCTCAAATGGTCTATTTAATGCAGAATGCCTACCATTTCATCTCACCATTTTTTAGTTCTCTGAAATTGCAAAGTGTGTGTCATAGAAAGAATGTACAAGTGTTTAGCTTTCAACTATAGAGGTGTTGTTGTTTTCATCTTATGTAAGTTAATCTTTATGTGAGCTCTTTGTAATTCATGCTCTAGTTTTCCTAGTAGTTTCATATTTTTGGAGTTGGTCATAGTTGTCAAGGATTGTGGGCATGGTTTCCTACAAATTTGATTTAGAAGCTTTTAATTTGGTAAATTTTTGCTCAATTTAGACTTGCTAGCTCTCACCCTGTGTTCTACGAAATGGGAAACTTTGGTGTGCCAATTCAGCTAGCTAGGAGGTCTAACTAGCTTAGAGTGTTTGAGATTCATGAGGATATGTCTGAGAAAGAAGTCCCTATTACTTCTGTGGTTCCAAAGGGGAAAAGGAAGGCCCATGGTAAAAGGAAGAAAAAATTTGTCAAGAGTACCTACAACTTAAAAAATAGGACCATTTCTGAAGAATTGATCGAGTTTGAAGGAAAGGAGTAGGTTGAGCCTAGAAATAAGACCAAGAAAAGGAAAAAGGGTCATAAGGCATTCCTAGGAAAACATAATTCTCCCATTGTGCTCTCTAATATCCCTTCAAATGATGGAGGTGACACGGACTTGGGAATGGCTAATATCTTCTCTCTATGGTTCCATATGATGAATTTGACCATGATGTGGTGATGGTTCCTTTGGTTTCATCATGAATGAGGAGAGGTTGAGCATACTCTAATATTGATGACTTAGATTAGTGTCTCCTCCTTATTTTTTTTCATGACACCATGGCTTCTGCATCAGGAATTTCCTTCTTCAACATGTCTATGGTGTTGGTAATTTATTCTTCCATGCTTATGTGGAAGTCCTCTGGCTGGTATGATAAGGAATATTTTGCTCAAGATGGATGTTGTGGCAACAAATAATGATACCCTATGGATGAAATTTTATTTTCATCCTACCCTACTCTCAAATGATTGCATGTAACTACCTGGGGAGTTTCTCAAAATCAGTTGAAAGTAGGTTTTGAAATGAAATATGAAATGTAATTGTAATGCATTTGGATGCTTGTTCCTCCCCTGTCTATAAAGGATATTTCATGGTTGATTGTGGGAGTTCAAAATTTTGAGTCTCGAAAGAGTTTATGTAAAAGCTAAGCTCAGAAAGCAGTAAAATGTAAATACATAAGTTGATGAATATATCAAAAGAAACTTTCGGGTATGAGTCATAATGTATTTTGATCTTAAAATGGTTTTACAAAGTAATATTAGTAATGAAAGAAAATACTAGTTCTAAAATATGAGTTGTTTTTGTGTATTTTCCTCACAAATTATGGATGAAATTTTTAATAATAATTTCCTTTGTCTTCTGTCATTTGCACTGAATGAATGGGTTTATTTGTTCTTCAATTCAATGAGTTCATTTAATCCTTAAATAACGTCATGGGTTTTTGGGAAAAGGATATAGGGTTTGGTAAGTAGCAATATTTTAAATGTAGTGCGTTGGATGCCAAAAAGTAGCATGAAAATAGTGCCCTGATTACTGAGTTAAATTGTAGTTGTATTATTGATTAATTGCAAAATATGACTCCATTGTTCCCTTAGACAAGGCACTGGTCATTTCATTTTCTTATGTTGTAACTAATTGAGCTAGTGGTGAACCTAGCCAAAGACTTGAAATAAAAATGAATTCATAAACAAAAACTTTCAGTTACTGAAGTAATATTGTATTCCTTGCAATAGGTAGTAACTTGTTAAAGGTTTAGCAAGCCTTTGATGACTTTTTCCTATTTTCACTTTCTAAGGTATACATTTGTGTTTGGAAATGCTTTGGATCAAGTAACTATCTTATGAGCATAAGTGGGATTACTAGGTCTCGGGTTTCATAGAGCCCGAAGAGAAGAAGTGAGGTATTTTTAGAGCCTCACTTATGTGTTGTGTTCTCCAATCCTTATCCTTGTTAATAATTGAGTTATGGAAGATTCATAGATGAGGGATAAGATTAAGTTTGGTTTATAAAAAGTAACCAATAGAAATGGTGACTCTACTAGGGAGAAATTGAGAAATATATGATAGAAGATCATTTAGCCTTAAAAGAGTCAAATTATTTGTTAGGGAATTATATTCTCAAGCCTAGTTTTGTTTCAATGACCCGATCTTCAGTAGTATGGAATGATTTTTGTTCTATTTTATTGAAAACTTGCAGGTGTTGTAAAGATTTAGCATATTTCATGAATGTTTAAAAAATTGCTCACTAGATGTGGGTGGCAACTTTGCTTATCTTTGTACTAGTATAAATTATTGCAATATGGAATGAAAAGTTGTTGGAAACAAGTATAGAGAGTTATATGTGGCTCTGTTGATTAATGAAGGTTAAGGTAAATCCTAGTCATAAAAAAAACTTCATATTCTCGATGTGGGTTCCTCTATAAATGAGATGGTGACTCTATACAAATGAACCTGATGAAAGCATGAAGAAAGTTCCAGATCTACAAGGGTTTCTAAGTAGGAGCACAATTCAAGAATATCTGTAAATATATCCTGTAGTGAAGAAAAATGTTTGTTTAGACATTTTCATACTCATTTGGGTCTTTCTCATGGATGTTGGCCTAAATTTTCATTGATTAAATGTTGTAATGTGGTCAACACATTCACATTAGGTCTTGGACCCTTGTGAATCAATAAGAACTTTATTATGCCTTGTAAAAGTGTTGTAACACACTTTCAAACTTTTCTAGGACCTTATTAATATATTTAACTTAAACAACCTCTTTTTATAACTTACCAAGCCTTATTTCAAAGTTTCGTAACAAACTTTCACACTTTTCTAGGTTTGTCAGCAATAATTTGACCCTTTTTTTAATTAATTAGCCCCATTATACACTTACATTCCTTAAGTGTATTTTTGAGAATAATCTCATTCAACAACATTTAATACATCTTAATTTTTGAAACCCACTTAAAATGCATAAGTGGGACCCATTCCCATGTGGCTCAAAAATCAAAATTATTTTGAAATTCTAGTGGGATATTATTTTCTAAGACCTAAGGTCAACCTCTGATGTGGTATTATCAAAAAATTTTGCATAATCAAGTATAAATATAGGTTTTTCCATCTCATTTCACCCCCATTACTTCACTTCTTCATTCACTCAAGCATTCCATCAATTATCAATTATTTTAGGCATTTCAACCATCTTCAAGTTTACATCCATCAGAGCTTCTACTTGCATATCTTCATATTTCTACTTCATGGTGTTGGTGAGGTGTAGCATTGTATTTTGTTCATTCATCATTCCCTTTTCATTTATTTTCATTTTCAAGGTTTTAATTACCAAACCGGGGTTTGACCAAGGAAAACCACTATTCACTAACTCTCAACCATTTTTCCCTCTCTTTGCATGTGTTTTGAAGGTCTAGTTTGTAGACTTGTCAAAGAGAAAGGTGTCAAAAGTTGTCAAAAAATATCGAAGTCATTCAAAGTGGTCAAATCCCTAATAGAAGCCTGGAGAACACCTATAGACCAGATTTTGTAGTTTTGGATTTAGAAACCTGTCAGGAGCAGAAGCGTAGACCAAGAGCTACAGATTGCACTCTTGAATTTATTAAAATCTGGAAGTGGACTAAGTCACCATTAGTGGCATATGAGTCCCATTGCTAGGCCTAAAAAGTGGTATTTGTAATTTTGAGTTCCCTTTTGTCTGAAACTTGTTCTGGCAAAATCTTTCAAAAATAGGACTAAGTCACACAGCTAATCATATGAGTTCTAGTTGTCTACAATAATGACTTCTATAGAATTCTCGAGCTCCTCTCCATGACTTTCTAGTTTCTAGGTGCACAACATTAATCTCATTAATTTTTGTTACAATTTATTTGCTTTTCTAGTTAATTGTGCATATCATAGTGTGTTTTCAAACTTCTTGCATTTCATTAGTAATCAATCTCCTTTATCAGTTCTTTGCATCTAGGAAATTCCCCTTAGACAAATTTAAATTATCTTTGCATTGGAATCTCAAGGGAATGTTCTTGACTGAGCCATCAAGATTTTTGGATACCTCTCTCCTTTTAGGTGCAAAACCCTAGAAGTAAAAGAGTCCCCCATATCCAAAAATCTATGGTTCATTTTGGTGAACGTACATTTATAACATCATATTTTTGATTGCAAGTGCATTTACATTGTAAGAGTAGCTTACATTAACATTGCATTACATTGCATCCTAGGGTTTCCAAATTTGCATTAGTCAAAAGCTCATATAGCTTGCATTTTTCCTTTTCAATTCATTAAAAATTGCTAAAATTATGCATATTCATATTATATGTGCATCTGAAAACCTAAAAATCATTAAAACCAATTAAAAAATTATGAAAATTTTCAAAAAAATCAATCCTTGGACTCATTTTCCACATTGAGCGACTTAGTCTGGTTGCATATTTTGCACTGCATTTCTATTTTTTGTTGTTATCTTTATGTTTTTGTTTTCCCATCTACTGTTTCTTTGAATTTCTTGCATTTCGTTCATCTTGTGAAATCTAAAAAATTTGCATCATGGATATGTGTTTTAATAAGCTTTGGATGCCTTTAAAATCGTTAGTTGACATGTCAAGTTGTGCCTTTGAAACTAATCCTAATGACATTGAACTTCCTAATTCTCCTTCAAATCATCATGAATGCCCTGCTCATGATGTTAACATCATTGGAGAAGATGATGACATCATTAATAAGTTCCTAACTGAATGCCTTGACAACCTTGAAGCCAATGCATCCTTTTATGCATCCATGACACAACAACATATTCCTATAGTACCACCTCCTGAAATATTTTGTTATTTAAATCCTAAGACAAATGAAGAACCTGGAAGATCCCTACACAAGGTGAACCTAGTTCTTCTAAACAAAAAACCACTCAACCATTCTATGATAATAAAGTAACAAACACTCCAATCAACCTTGAAGAAATGTATGGAAAATGTTTTACAATTTTGAGAAAACAAGGATGTGACACAACAACTAAACATGGAATTCATCAACTCTTAGAGAAAAATCCAAACGATGAAAAGAAAATGTAGGGTTAGGCTATCAAGCTCACCCTCATAACAACAAGCCTCCTAGAGAATATCTAAGGCTTTGTAATGAGGGTATGGTGATCTTTGATTCCTCTTCTGACCTAAATTTCCTTCTTCCTAGCAAACAACCTTTGACTGATAACAATGACAAGGATGAGAGGATCACTTTGTGTCCTCCTTCAATTTGAGAAAAGGGTGAATCTAGCAAAAACAAGAGGCCTTACAAGTTACTAAAACTCAAGTTTCCTCTGCGTCCCCTAGTTGAATGTGAAAGGAAATTGAAAATACTTTTAAACAAAGGACTCATACTATTACAACCTATGAATAGGTTGGTGAAATATCCTAAAGATGCCAACATTCCACACTATACATATCATCATGTTCTTTGGCATCGTAGTGATGAGTGTTCTCAATTGAAAGAATTATTGAGCAAGTATCATTTCGATGGTGATAATTGCTATCCACTAAACCCATAAAGCACTCTCTATCTCATTGTAATGTCATGGTTGTAGAACATTCCCTTCTCACTATCACATGACCTTTCCCATTACCTACCTCGGTTCATTCTTTCCTTGCACCGAGTGGGGGAAAAAAGTTGCTATCCTTGTCCTAGTAATGCATTTTTTGTTGTCCCTTAGCTGCATTATTCATGCTCCACTTATACTAACACTGGTAGCCTAAGGATGACTTTCTTGACAATTGAATTGCATGTTCCTTACTAGTCTTTTACACTCTTCTCTTCTTTCTTAAAACAATTGTCAAGAGTACCAAAAACTTAAAAAACAAGACCATTTCTAAAGAATTGATCAAGTTTGAGGGAAAGGAGCAAGTTGAGCCTAGAAAGAAGAGCAAGAAAATAAATAATGGTCATAAGGAATTCCTAGGAAAACATAATTATCCCATTGTGCTCTCTAATAGCCATTCAAATGATTGAGGTGACATGAACTTGGGATATGGCCAATATCTTCTCTCTCTAGTGCCATATGATGACTCTGACGATGATGCGGTGATGGTTCCTCTGGTTTCATCATGAACAAGGAGTGGTCGAGCATACTCTGATATTGATGACTCATATTAGTGTCTCCTCCTTATTTTTGTTTATGATGACACCATGGCTTTTGTATCAAGAATTTCCTTTTTCAATGTGTCTCTGGTGTTGGTATTTTACTCTTCCATGCTTATTTGGAAGTCATCTGGCTAGTATGATAAGGAATCTTTCGCTCAAAATGGATGTTGTGGCAAAAAATAAAGGTACCCTGTGGATAAAATTTTTCTTTTTCACTCGCCTACTCTCCAATGATTTCCTATAACTACCTAGGGAGTTTCTCAAAATCAATTCATATTACGTTTTGAATTGAAATATGAAATTTAATTCTAATTCATTTAGATGTTTGTTGCTCCCCTATCTATAAAGGGGATTTCATGGCTGATTATGGAAGTTCAAAATTTTGAGTCTCAGAAGGGTTTAGGTAAAATCTAAGCTCAAAAAGTAGTAGAATGTAAGTAGATAAGTTGATGAATATATCAGAAGCATGTTTAGGGTATGATTCATAATTTATTTTGATCTTTAAATGGTTTCACAAAGTAATATTAGTAATGAAAGAAAATACTAGTTCTAAAATATGTCCTCTTATGTGTATTTTCCGTGCAAATTATGAATGAAATTTTTAATGATAATTTCATTTGTCTTCTGTCATTTGCACTGAATGAATGGGTTTATTTGTGCTTCAATTCAATGAGTTCATTTAATGCTAAAATAAGGTCCTGGGTTTGTGGGAAAAGGATATAGGGTTTGGTAAGTAGTAGTATTTTAAATGTAGTGAGTTGGATGCCAAAAAGTAACATGCCAATAGTCCCTTGATTACTAAGTTAAATTGTAGTTGTATTACTAATTTATTACAAAATATGACTCCATTGTTCCCTTAGATAAGGCACTATTTATTTCATTAGCTTATCTTGTAAATAATTGAGCTAGTGGTGAACCTAGCTAGAGACTTGAAATAAGAATGAATTCATAAATAAAAACTTTCAGTTACTGAAGTAATACCTTATTCCTTGCAATAGGTAGTAACTTGTTAAAAGGTTTGCCAAGCCTTTGATGAATTTTTCCTATTTTCACTTTTTGAGGAATACATCTATGTGTGGAAATTATTTTGATCAAGTAACTCTCTTATGAGTATAAGTGGGATTACCCTCTCGGGTTTCACAGAGCCCAAGGAGAAGTGAGGTATTTTTAGAGCCACACTTATGTGTTTTCCAATCCTTATCCTTGTTAATAATTGAGTTATGGAAGATTCATAGATGATGGATAAGATTAATTTTGGTTCATAAAAAATAACCAATAGAAATGGTGACTCTAATAGGGAGAACTTGAGAAATATCTAATAGAAAATCCTTTAACCTTAAAAGAGTCAACTTATTTGTTAGGGGAGTATATTCTCAATCCTAGTTTTGTGTCAATTAGCCGATCTTTAGTAGTATGGAATAACTTTGTTCTGTTTCATTGAAAACTTGCAGGTGTTGTAAAGATTTAGCATATTTCATGAATATTTAAAAAATTTCTCACTAGATGTGGGTGGCGACTTTGCTAATCTATGTACTAGTATGAATTATTCAAAGATGGAATGAAAAGTTGTTGGAAACAAGTATAGAGAGTTATATGTGGCTTTGTTGATTAATGAAGGTTAAAGTAAAACCTAGTCATGAAGGAAACTTGATATTGTTGATGTGGGTTCCTCTATAAAATTGGTGGCGACTCTATACAAAATAACCTGATGTAAGTGTGAAAAAAGTTCCATATCTGCAAGTTTTTCCAAGTAGGAGCATAATTCAAGAATATCTACAAATATATCCTATAGCATACAAAACTGTATCTTTGGAAATTTTCACACTCATTTGGGTCTTTCTCAAGGATGTTGGCCTAAATTTTCCTTGATTCAATGTTGTAATGTGGTCAACACATTCACATTAGGTCTTGGACCCTTGTGAATCAATAAGAACTTTATTATGCCTTGTAAAAGTGTTGTGAAGTGTTGTAACACACTTTGAAAATTTTCTAGGATCTTATTAATATATTTCACTTAAACAACCTCTTTTTATCACTTACCAAGCCTTATTTCAAAGTGTTGTAACAAACTTTCACACTTTTCTAGGCTTATCATGAGTAATTTGACCCTTTCTTATGATTAATTGGCTCCATTATACACTTACATTCCTTACTTAAGTGTATTGTTGAGACTAATCTTGTTCAAAATCATTTAATACTTCTTAATTTATGACACCCGCTTAAAATGCATAAGTGGGACTCATTCACCACTAGGGGAAAATGAGTCCCATTTGGCTCAAAAAGCAAAATTATTTTGAAATTTTGGTGGGATATTATTTTTGAAGACCTAAGGTTGACCTCTGATGTGGTATTTTTGGAAAATTTTGCATAATCATGTATAAATATAGCATTTTCCATCTCATTTCACCCCCATTCATTCACTCATTAATTCACTCAAGCATTCCATTAATTATCAATTACTTTACGAATTTCAAGGATCTTCAAGTCTACATCCATTAGAGCTTCCACTTGGATATCTTCATATTTCTACTTGAAGGGTCTCATGAGTTGTAGCATTGCATTATTTTCATTCATCATTCTCTTTTTATTTATTTTCATTTCCAAGGGTTTAATTACCAAATTGAGGTTTAACCAAAGCAAACCCCTATTCACTAACCCTCAACCATTTTTCCCCATCTTTCCATGTGTTTTGCAAGTCTAGTGTGCAGACTTGTCAAAGAGAAAGTGTCAAAAGTTGTTAAAAAATCATAAAAGTCATTCAAAGTCGTCAAGTCCCTAATAGAAGCTTGGAGAACACCTACAGACTAGATTTTGTAGTTTCATATTCAAAAACCTGTCAGGAGCTGAAGTGCAGACCGTGAACCGTAGATTACAGTCTTGAATTTATTGAAATATGGAAGTTGACTAAGTCACCGTCAATGGAATAGAAGTCCCACTGCTAGTCATGAAAAGTGGTTTTTATAATTATGAGTTCCCTTTTGTCTGGAACTTGTTCTAGCAAAATCCTTTTAAAATAGGACTAAGTGGCCCAGCTTGGCGTATGAGTCCCAATTGACTATAATGACTTCTACACAATTCCAGAGCTCCTCTCCATCACCTTCTAGTTTCCAAGTGCACACCTTTAATCTCATTAATTTTCGTTAAAGACTTTTTTGCTCTTTTAGTTCATTTTGCATATCACAGTGTATTTTCAAACATCTTACATTTCATTAGTAATCAATCCCTTTTATCAGTTCTTTTCATCTAGGACATTCCCCTTAGAAAAATTTCAATTATCTTTGCATTGGAATCTCAAGGGAATATTCTTCAGTGAACCATCAAGATTTTTGGATACCTCTCTCCTTCTAGGTACGAAACCCTAGAAGTGCAAGAGTCCCCCATATCCAAAAATCTATGGTTCATTTTGGTGAACTTGCATTTATAACATCATATTTTTGAGTTCAAGTGCATTTACATCCTAGGAATAGCTTACATTAACAGTGCATTGCATTGCATCCTAGGGTTTCCAAATTTGCATTAGTGAAAAGCTCATATAGCTTGCATTTATTTTTCATTTCATTAAAAATTGCTAAAATTATGCATATTCATATTATATCTGCATCTTAAGACCTAAAAATCCTTAAAATGAATTATTATTTTTTGAAAATTTTCAAAAAAATCAATCCCTTGTCTCATTTTCCACCTTGGGTGACTTAGTCTAGTTGCATATTTTGGATTGCATTTTTTGTCATTTCTAGTTCATTTTCTACATTTGTATTTTTTGTTGTTATCTTTATGTTTTTGTTTCCCCATCTATTGTTTCATTCAATTTCTTGCATTTATTTCATCTTGTGCAATGCAAAAATTAGCATCAGGGATATGTGTTTTAATAAGCGTTGGATGCCTTTAAAATCCTTAGTTGACATGTCATGTTGTGCCTTTAGAACTGATCCTAATGACATTGAACTTCCTTATTCTCATTTAGCTACTCATGAATTTCCTCCTCATGATGTTAACATCATTGGAGAAGATTATGAAAACATGAATAAATTCCTAACTTAATGCCTTGACAAGCTTGAAGCCAATGCATTCTTTTATGCATCCATGACACAAAAAAATATTCCTATAGTACCATCTCCTGAAATATTTTTCTATTTACATCCTAAAACAAATAAAGAACCTAGAAGTTCCCTACACAAGGTGAACCTAGTTCTTCTAAATAAACAACCACTCAATCATTCTATGATCATAAAGAAACAAACACTCCAATCAACATTGAGGAAACATCTAGAAAAGGTTTTAAAATTTTGAGAAAACAAGGATGTGACACAACAACTAAACATGGAATTCATTAGCTCTTAGAGAAAAATCCAAAAGATGAAAACACAACAGGTTTAGGCTATCAAGCTCACCCTCATAACAACAAGCCTCCAAGAGAATATCTGAAGCTTTGTAATGATGGTATGGTGATCTTTGATTCCTCTCCTGACTTGAATGTCCTTCTTCCTAGCGAGCAACCTTTGACTGATAACAATGACAAGGATGAGAGGATCACTTTATTTCATCCTCCTTCAATTTGAGAAAAGGGTGAATCTAGAAAATGCAATAGGCCTTACAAGTTTCAAAAACTCAAGTTTTCTATTTTTCCGCCAGGGCATGTGCAGGATCATGGTATGCCAAACAGGCCCTTAAGTGGCAAAAAATTCAGAAAAATCAGTGTTAGGAAACTTGACGTAAATATTGTGGTTATAATTTTGGGAGATCTCGATTTTGCTTTAAATCACATACTTTTAGAAAATATAATGATTTGCCTTGAAAAGTTCTATTTTAAAGGATTCCAATTATCAAGGGTTTGATCAAACCACCTTAGACCAAGCCCCTTGATAGAACTCCCGCCTAGTTTTAAACCATACCTATAACGAATCTCCTTATTAATCTATCAAATGATAAAACCACTCTTTGATTTACTTTGGGATCAAATGAATTCATTTAAAATTTATATATTTTAATTATGTAGTCCCATTATAAGCTTTCCAAAAAATTATAATTTTAATTAAATTTAGAATTGGACATTATATTTATTTTTATTTCTTTGTGAATGTGGTGGTTTTTCACTCAAAATCGTTTCTGTTTTTGGTGCATGGAAAATAGAAGATTATCAAAATAAAATTAAAATATGAGGCACTAGATATTGGTATCCTGATCCAACAAAAAATAAATTCGAATTTCGGGATACATACAAAAAATTGCTATGTATATAATGGGTCATCATGATATGTCTAAATTGTAATTGGTTTGACTTTGAAACTTGATTAAAGAAAAAATATTCAATAAAAACTTATATAACCAAGTGGAAGCACTAGATATTGAAGTTACAAATCTAAATTTGAAAGAATTAGAATTTCATCCTTCATGGAAAAATGTTGTAGTTATATAGTGAGTCGCACTTTTTAAAATAACAATTATGAAAAACTAGTTTTTGAGGAGAAGGAAACGAATTGCAATCTAATTCCAAAAAAATGAAAAATTATATTTTTAATCTATAGAAAAATTTCATGGAACTCTAGTTTGCATCATCTTCACCTCCTCATGTATTAGCTGTTGTTGTGGTGCCCGAAGTGAAGATTTAGTAAAAAGAAATATTTTAGTGTCCAGGCCAAAATTGTAAAGCACTATTGTGGGATCACCCAACTAGAGGTTGCATATATCCCAATATACCAACATTCCACACCTTCATGTGTATCATCGTGTTCTTGGACATAGAAGTGATGAGTGTCATCAATTGAAAGAAATACTGAGCAAGTATCATTTTGATGGTGATAATTTCTATCCAATAATTCCATAAACCACCTTCTAACTCCTCATGTAATAGTTGTAGAACATTCCCTTCTCAATTAATACACATGACCTTTCCATCATCTACCTCAGCCATTCTTGCCTTATACCCAGTGGGGAAAGCTTGCTAGCCTTGTCCTAGTAATGAATGGTCGCTGTCCCTTTTAGTCATGCTATTCAAATCTCCAACTTATACCGGATTTTGAGGACCGGGAGGTGGATGACTCTGTTTGACAAATTTGGAATCTGCATGTTCCTTACTAGTCTTTGCACTTCTTTCTTCTTTTCTTTGTGTGCATGTGTGTAATGTGATCCCATGATGTTATGTCTGATGTCTCTCTCTTTGTGGTATTCCCCCATTTGTATCTTCATTCTTCTATGTTGTGTATTTCTTTTCCTTTCTTTGTCCTTTTCTATTTGTTTTCCTTTGGGGATGATGTAAGAATTGGTACATTCATACCTTTTCATGTTGATCCAAAGGTCTTTTCTTTCTTTACCCTTTTCCTTGTCTTTCTTTACTGGTGTTTTCCTTTTGGGGATGATGCAAGGCATTGAGACATTCATGTCTCCTTCATGTTGACTCAAACTATTTTCCTTTTTCTTTTGTCTTTTCTTTTTCCTTTAGCTTGTTCTTTCCTTTTCGGGATGACTCAAAGCATCGAGACACCCTATGGCTCTTCCATTTTGACCCAAAAGGTTCTTTATTTTTCTTTGTTTTCACTCTCTTTGTGTCATTCTTCTAGTTCTATGTATTTGGGGGATGATGACATTTCTTAGCTCTCTAACGCACATTGTAGCGAAGAGCATATTGACCCCAAATCCATAGATCCCTTATGTGTTTTGTGTTTTTATTTTGGGGGAAGTTCATTTATTTTCTTTTTTCTTTCCTTCACATGACATAGCATTACTCAGAAACATATGACTTGGCATAGGGATTTCCAGTTTGGATCTCATGTATTCTTTCTCTTTGCATGGTTTATTTGCTACTTTAAAGTAATTGCTCATAGTATGGTGTTCTCAATTCCTTTAAAGTGGGGGCATACATTGGCATTATTATTTTACATTTTTTTCCTTTTGCATGGTTCTTAGTGCAACCTTCTTACTTCATACGATGTGTTTTCCACCTTTTAGATGATATTGGATGTAATTTCCTTCATGAGTGTGATATATCTTAGCATATTACATTCCTCTTAGTGGCTTGATGTGACACACTACATCCCCTAAGTTGGAAATTTTCTATTCTTTGATCATTCCTCTCTTGGAAACATCAGAAACAATGTTCCCAAAGTTAAAGAACTCGCATGAACTAAGCAAGAATCCTTTGAAAATATCTTTGTATGTTCCATTTTTCATTTTTTATATGGCCACCTTGCGTAACATAGTGTGCAAGCCTATGGTGCCATCATGTTTGTTCATGAATTCCAAGCATTTGAAGTTTTGCTTGCCTCATGAAGCTTAAAAAGTTATTTTATTTTATGGCTCCTTATTAAAGTTATCAAGAGGTATAGTTCTTTGGTATGGTTGAGCAGGAAGCCCATTCTAAGGCATGACTTTTTCCATAGCCTCCTACATGTGTGTGAGTGCATACCAGCTATGAGTGTATGTTTCTAACCTATTAGGCCTTCTCACCTGGTGGAAAACCACAAGTTCATTGCCTTAGAGTGAGTATGTGTTTTGCGAACAAACAACCTAGATGTGATCCGCAACAGGATGGACAAATGATCAGAGTTTGATCTGATTCTCTATTTCCTTCTCTCTTTCCCTTTCTCCCTTTCACTCCTTATATCATTCTTCATTTGTGCTAATGCTTGGTTTGCCAGGGGATCTTCATCCTAGGGGCCTGATCACCCCTCTTGATTGTTTTTGTCTCATCTTGTTAGCATGGACCTTCATTTGGATCTCTCTTTATGTGCATGTTCAGCTACTTTACTGTGAGTTTGAAGTTAGTTCATCCTTTGAGCACTAAAGTGGTAGCTAAATATAGCATAGAAAAATGTATCTTTAGACATTTCCATGCTCATTTGGGTCTTTCTCATGGATGTTGGCCTAATTTTTCCTTGATTTAATGTTGTAATGTGGTCAACCCATTCACATTAGTTCTTGGGCCCTTGTGAATCAATAAGAACTTTACGATGCCTTGTAAAAGTGTTGTGAAGTGTTGTAACACACTTTCACACCTTTCTAGAACCTTATTAATATATTTCACTTAAAAAACCTCTTTTTATCACTTACCAACCCTTATTTCAAAGTGTTGTAAAGTTTTGTAACAAACTTTCATTCTTTTCTAGGCTTGTCATCAATAATTTGACCCTTTCTTATGATTAATTGGCCCCATTATACACTTACAATCCTTAAGTGTATTTTATATAATAATCTTGTTAAACATCATTTAATACATCTTAATTTCTCACACCCACTTAAAATGCCTAAGTGGGACCCATTCGCCACTAGGGGTGAATGAGTCCTAAGACATAAGGTCAACCTATGATGTGGTATTTTTGAGAAATTTTGCGTAATCAAGTATAAATATAGGGTTTTCCCTCTCATTTCACCCCCATTGATTCACTCATTCATTCACTCAAGGATTCCATCAATTATCAATCATTTTAGGCATTTCAACCATCTTCAAGTCTACATCCATTGGAGCTTCTACTTGCTTATCTTCAGATTTCTACTTGAAGAGTTTGGTGAGTTATAACATTGCATATTATTCATTCATCATTCTCCTTTCATTTCATTTCATTTTCAAGGGTTTAATTACCAAACCAGTGTTTGACCAAGGAAAACCTCCATTCACTAACCCTCATCCATTTTTTCCTCCTCTTTGCATGTTTTTTGTAGGTCTAGTGTGCAGATTTTTTAAAGAGAAAGGTGTTAAAAGATGTCAAAAAACCATCAAAGTCATTCAAAGTGGTCAAAGCCAAAATAGAAGCTTGGAGAACACCTATAGAGCATATTCTACAATTTCGGATCCAAAATATTGTTAGAAGAAGAAGTGCAGATCGAGAGCTACAGATTGTACTCTTGAATTTCCCAAAATATGGAAACTGGCTAAGTTGCCATTAGTGGTGTATGAGTCCCACTTATAAGTGTAAAAAGTGGTTTTTACAGTTCTAAGTATCCTTTTTTTCTGGAACTTGTTATCACAAAATCTTTCCAAAATGGGACTAAGTCGCCTAGCTAGGTGTATGAGTCCCAGTTGACTTCAACAGTGACTTCTGCAGGATTCCAAAGCTCCATTCAATCACTTTCTAGTTTCCAGTTGCACACCTTTAATCCAATTAATTTTTTTTATACTTTGTTTTCATTTTTAGTTCTTTTTTCATATCACATGTTTTCAAACTTCTTGCATTTCATTAGTTTTGCATTATTAGTCAATCTCTTTTATTAGTTCTTTGCATCTAGGATATTCCTCTTAGACATAATTGAATCATCTTTGCATTGGAATCTCAAGGGCATATTCTTGAGTGAGTCATCAAGGTTTTTTGATACCTCTCTCCTTTTAGGTGTAAAACCCTAGAAGTATTTTCCCTTGTTTTGATTTGCAAGAAGAATTAAATTTATGAAAACCATGTTGAAATGATATCGGTGAAAATTTGGTTTCCCTATTATGTGAATTGAGCACAAACAAAGAAAATGGTAATCGGTTATATAATTCTAAAGGGGAATTTGTAATATTTGAACTAGTTGGAAGAAGTATGATTACTCGTGAATTTTTCCTCTTAGAAAATTTTAAAGCATAAATATGTTTGAGCTTTTGAATAGTGGTTAAAATTAAGGAATGAGGTAGTGGTTAATCAATTGTAAAGTTGGCTTATATATATTGAATAGGGATATGAGAAAAATGTATCACTGCCCTACATTTCCTTATAGAACATCAAGTGTAAACATGTAGGGCATGCATCCCTTATCTTGTCATCAAAGGAGTTTCTCTATTAAGAGATATAAGCAATTAAGTTTTAATGGTATTCAAAGTTTTCCTAATAATATTCCCAATGACATTAGGAAAAAAATTCCTAATTTTACAAAGTTATTAGTCAGCTTCTAAACACCCAATTACATTGATAGACTTGATGAGTGACTTTGAAATAGATCATGAGGATGTTGTCATGAAGCTCTTTGCTTAGTTTTTAAAAGAAAATGCTAGAGACTGGTTGACATATTTACCAATCTATTTTGCAGCTTCATGGAATGGTTTGAAGGTTGAATTTATGGAGAAATTTGTTGAAAGGGTTAATCCTCGCTTGGTAAGGAAAAGAATTATGGAAATCCAGAAGGATGAACATGAGTTGGTTCCTACTTTCAACCTCATATTTGAACAAGTAGTAAGTGATATTCTTGAATACCTAAGACCTAGTGATGTAGAGTTTTTTATTATGTATTTAGGTGCATTTGATAATGAAATGAGTTATTTGATAAGGGATAAGGAACCCAAATAATTGCAGCAGGCTTGTCACATTGCTATGAATATTGAAAAAATTATGAAATATTCAATGACAAGAGGGTATATGGTTACAAGTGTTTCTTGTCCTAGTTCACAAAAAGTGAGTGGATTTCCTAAAGATAAAATAGATGATAAAAGGTGATAATGCTTTAGATATCACATCTTGTTCACTCTCACATCATGTTAATAATGGATTGATTTAGGGTAAACTTCAACAAAGTTTAATTAATAATGATCAGGTGTTGTTAGTACAAAGACTACTTGACATGAAGAGATATGAGGATGATTTTTCATATGAGTTGTTAGCAACGTTCTTAGATTCAATAATAGAAAAGCCTAAGGGATTACCACCCGCAGAGTGAAATTGCATTGAAATATTTTATGGAATTTATGAGCTAGGACTTAGTGCCTTGCCTAAGGAATTGAAACCTCAGGATTTTGATTGGATTAGGATTACTGAGGAGGCTGAGAATGATTTTATACAAAGAATGAGGTTTCAAGCTCATAGTGGTAATTGTTCTGGTGAAGGTCAAATGTTTACTCAAGAAATGAATAAGGATGTCTCAGAATAAGAACATCTATCTAGTAGTGTGGGTGATGGAATTGTCATATTTACAAAAGCTATTGATATACCCTTGAAGGATCATGACCAGGATAATGAAAATAAATATTTTGATTGCTCTTGAGAGGAATATGAATCTCCTTGTGACATTGACCTAGAGATATCCTTCTTTCCCGAAGGATTTAGCTATACCAGTCTTCATGAGTTGTTTCCCTCACTAGTAAATGAAAAAAATACAAATGAAGGACTCATGGAATGTTGTTCAATAGCATTACAATTGGAGTGTTACAACAATATGATCAATGATGAATTTCAATACAAGAATGTTTGTATTCAACAAATTTTGTATGAGCTAAATACCACGAGTGATGGAATTAAAAATGATATCCAACAGTGTCATGTCCTTAATGGATTATATGAAATAAGAATGAATTATGAAAATTTCATGGAAGAGGTGGATATGATTATTTTTAATAACGAGATTGTTAAAGAAAGGAATGAAGAAACTTGTTTGGATATTAAATGTTTAGGGTATAATGAGTTCCACAAATAGGAGTCAACAAAATTTTTAGTTGATGATTGAAACATCAAATTTTTGGTTGGATTCTATAGACTACTTTTGCACTCTTAGGATCTTCCACCTAAAAGGAGAGAGATAGAATAACTAACAAAATTGTAGCGGTTCACTAAAATAGAGGATTGCATGATGTTATTAAGACTAAACAAAATGTTGTAAATGCAACTAGATGATGAAATTGATTAAATATTGATAAAAAACTAATGCAAAATGCAATGTTTGAAGACACAATGTGATATGCACGAATGAACTAAAACATGAATAAATGCATATCAAAAATGAAAGGGACTGAACATAATGCACCTAGAGGAAAATTGTAGACTTGAGAGGATTCTAGAATGCTGGAAAAAACACTATTGATGACTAGTGGGACTCATTCAGCACTGATAGTGAATTAGTCCTTGTATTGGTAAAATCTCTTGGAACGGGTTTTCGATTGTCATGAACTAGAATCTAATAAAATCACACTTTTCACTCTATAGTTTTGACTCATTCTCCACTAATGGTGTGGTATGTATAGGATCGTCATAGAAAAAATAGGCCCTTAAGTGGCAAAAAATTCAGAAAAATCAAAGTTAAGAAACATGACGTAAAAATTTGAATAAGTTATATATATTATTTCAAAAATATGTAAGAATAGAATATGTAGAAAACTTAATGTAGTTTCAAACTAATAGTGTAGATACCCACACTTCCTTATTCCAAAAATTCACTAATTTTTTTTTTAACAAAGTAAATATCTTGATGTCTTGCTCAATTAGTTGTATACTCTAGAACTTTTATCCTTACATGATAGGCATCTATCCATCCAAGATAGGCATCTAACCATATGGGTTAGGTTAATTTCCATAGGAATCTAACCATTTGGGTTAGGTTAATGCCCATACAATACCAAGATTTATCTATCCAAATAAGGTAGACACCTAACCACATGGGTTGGAAAATGGTCCAGCTAGAGACTTAGACTAATCGGGACCATCCGGGTCTTGAGACACTCTCTAAAGATGAAAATCTCCTACTAGGAGTGCATAGAGGTTGACTTCCTTAGGAGTATGTGAGATAATAATAAAACTTGAGTCCCACCTTGGAATTTAGCCTAAAGCCTTAGGGAATTAAGCGAATCCATCTTGGATTCCTTTTGAGTATAACAAGTAATTTCCAACTTCAATATTAACATTCATTTGTCATTGTTTATCACAAGGTATCTTAACAAGACTAGCAAGGAAAACACCCTTAACCAATCCTAAATCCCCTTCTAGAGTGCCTGTGTACTAGGGACAACTTCGTCCCTAGACTGCCTACATACACTATTTAAGCATAAGAGCAAGGCATATAATATGTAGTTCTATTTTATAATCTATTGTTTGATGTAAAATATTTTGTGGGTATGTGACCCTTTCTAGGGCCATTTCCCCAGATAGTTTCTCTTTAGTTGCTACCCACATAAGGCAACTTTTAAAGCATAAAGATTCATGGTGATATTTTACTTCTTTCCTAATTCATCTATGTCCTAAATTCATGTAAGTCATGTCACCCTTTCCCGTTAAATAAAAAATCATCAACGATAAAAGAATTAAAAATTCAATTCACATGTCCAAACCCTATTTGGGGTTTTCTATGATTTTCACTAGCAGATGTAAGCTCATTATAGTATTATCTTTTTAGATTATCGATGGAAGAGGGAATTCTCACCCCTTGGATTTTAACTCCAAAATTTTTCCTTATTACTCCCCAACAATTTATAGGGATGATGCCACAAACGTCGTTGTTGTAGCTTTATTAGGCTATAAGTGCAATAACTCAAGCATAATGACATTACCCTTAAACGCGAGTCAGAGGCACTATTAATACCGAATGTTGTTAGTTTTTTTTGTTTTCCTCCTCTTATTTAAGTTTTCTATCTAAGAAGGAAATTAAATGCATTATCAACAATAAGAACAGTAACTTGTGCACATAAACCAAATGGTAATATAAAAGTTTTATACCTTCTTGCTAAGGTTCAAGTAAAATTAATTGAACTTACTAAAAAAAAAACTATTTATTCAAAGTACATTTGCTAGAAAGAAGTATTGCATCTGCTTACATCCTCTGAAATTCAAACTTTTTGCAATGATGAATTGAAAAGTCAAATCCATCTGTGAAATAAAAACACTTAAACTTAATGTTAAATTATTCAAGATGGGTGATCTAATTCAGAGATGGTACCAATATAAAGAAACTCAAATCTATTTTTATAATCTATGTCATAGAGTAATCTAATTAAAGTAGTTTTATTTTAAATTGCATAACACTAATATCTTCAAGATAAATATCCATTTAAGAAAGCACAAATAAATCCAACTCAAGGAGACTTTATGACATAATCTATTGTTTCAAGAGAAAAGGTTTATTAATTTTAATTAAATTGCATGAATAAATAATCCATCTAAAGAAGACTTGATTTTAATTGCATAAGTTATTTCACTAATGTCTTAAGATAGATAATCCAATACAATGTCTTAATCTAATAAGAGCCTTTACTTTCATTATATAAGTTATACTACTAATTCCTCAAGATTGATGATCTATCTAAAGTAGGTTTGCATTAATTTGCATAAGTTTGTTCATAATTATTTATACACTATGACCTCGTTGTAATTAAATGAATCAACCTTGTTTTAAAAATAATTTAATCTACTTGCATATTGAGGGAGAAAATTAATTTAAAGAATAACCATGATGTTGAAGAATTAAGTTTAATGCAAATCTATTAAATGATAACTATCATGTATTATAAACCTTGAATCCCAAGAAAATAAATTTATTGCATTGAGAGAAAGTTTATTTGAAGAATAATGATAAATCTAAGAGTTAATTTAGAGCGTAACAAGAAATCAATTTTATTGAAGAGATTTTATTAATGCCTTAAATTAGATGATATTTTGTTTGCATGAATTCAATTTTTCTACTTACGATTTTCTATAACAATGAACTTCTCATTAAATGAAACATAAATTTAAGCTTCAAATATAATGTCTAATAGTCATAATTGTTATCACAGAATTGTAATTATTGTCATAAAGTTATAGTGTTGTCATGTTGTCATTCATCTATTTTAAAATATTCTATAACTAAGTCCATACTCATAGTTTATGATCATTTTATGAAGATGAGTGGTGTATTCTAAGTTCATTTATTATATTCAAAAATTGGTAGTAATCATTTCCATCTTTTATTCAAAGGAAATTAAATAGTATCTCATAGAACCATGGCTTGGACAAAATCTTCATCAATCATAGATGTTAGTTAATTTGTTGTCTAATTAAATTAGGGTAACATTATTAAAATTAAGAAATTCATGAAATTTATTTAATAACTTGAATTCATTTAATGAATAATCTCATCCTTTGATTGTTAATTAGAACAAATAATTTATTATTCAATTGATACCCCTTTTGAAAATTCTATCAATCTATTTATACCAAAAAAAAATATTTTATTTATGACTTAACTAAATGAAAAGAATAAATGTTATAAAGAAATTTAATAAAAAACCCATATTATAAAACATATGTATCTAGATATATTTTATTTTAGCAATAGAATAATAATAATTTAATTAAAATAAAAAATATTTCTTTGTAAATAAAAATAGATGAGAATAAATTTATTTATTTATTTATTTATATAATGATTTAAAGATTAAAAAAAAAAGAAAATTAATTTCATTCTAGATTTAGTTTGGAAAAACAAAGAATGGTGAGGACAATAATAATAGATTGATTATAAAAAAATAATTTTCACAAACAAGTATAGGAAAGAGAGGAGTAGCTTGATTCTAACTATTTTTCTAGATTTAATTAGTTATTCTAAAAGAAAATTAAAATAAATGGAACCTAGATGTTGATGGAGTTGCAACAAATCTTCTTCCAAATCTTCTCCTTTTGCCTTCTTCAACTCGATTCTCCTTCTTTCAATCATATCCTTCTTCAACATGATAGCATAAAGATAGCATTCATGTGTTCTTGATGAGACAAGAAATAGCCTCAATTTATAAACTTGAAGGGAGGTAAATGGAGGGTCAAGATTGAAGATTGATTCAATGGCTAGGATTGTTTGAGAAGATTGGGTTTTGATTGATAGCCTCACCTTGTAACAAGTTTCATAAGGAGAAGGCTTTAAAAATAGACCCACAAGGTATGGGAAGAGGAGCTAAGGGTTCTCACACATGTGTGAGCACACCTTGGGAGATGTGGATATTTGAAGTCTCCACACCTTCCCCAAGACCATAAAACTCGTCACTCCTAATTAAGTGACTTTTTCGGGTTCATACTTTACCCAAAAGGTCATATTATATTCTCAATAAGCTCCCATCCCATAGCTACACACTCTAGGGGTTCATTTTTACCCTAAAGTCAATAAAACAAGCCCAAATAACCATATGCAAGAGAATTATAATTTCAAAATAGAAATTTTTATTCGTGAGCACACATTTGGTATAGGAGATGTTGACGTTTCTATGACATATAAGAGAGATAGTGGCTTGATAATGACATGTCTATGAGACGTAAGAGGGGGGGGTTTGAACATGTGTGCTCACACATGTGTGAGAACACATGCGGAAGCCAAATGGCTCAAAGAGGAAAGGTTACATGCATGGTGTGAACTCCCATACAAGGGTTAGTGGGGATGAGTTCTAAGGTGATAGTGACTTGCACATGCACGTCACATGTGAGGGAGATAGGAATGAATTTTTAAATTTGAGAAAATGATAATGAAGATTAATTAATCAATTAATCTAGGACTATTTGATTAATGGATTATGGAGGATAATGACATCTCCCTAATCCTAATTAATTAGATTAAATGATGTATTATATTAATTAATGTGACTTAGGAAAGTGGCTAATTTTATTAGTTAAGTATAGTGATAGATTGTGCTAATTAATAATGGTTAGGATAGGATGGGGACACTTGTCACATAATTACTTAATTTTTATTTGAAATTGTTTTATTCCTTATTTTTCCATTTCTCCGATGCCATGTGTTGAAATTATTAAGGAAACACTTATTTGTTAATATTGTTAACTTTTATTTGTTCCTTTTTAGGAGTGTGTATTTAATAATTTTTTTTGTTCTTTATTTAGTCTCTACCTTCTTCAGACATTAATTAATTGTATAAAACCACTTGCCTAATATTACGACACAAAATTATAATATGTCTAAAGTTTTAACAAAAAGAAGGTCATGACATCCTTCCCCCCCTTAATTTGCGCATCATCTCGATGCACACACTAACAAGATAAGAAGTCTAAAGTTTAAAGTTTAAAATCAAGAAAGGAAATAATTGATGCATTTCATTTGTATCTTCCCATGTAGCATTCCCCTCATCATACTAATTCATTTGTACTTTGCATTGATTAATTTCTCTGTTGTGCAATTGGTACTAGCACCTCTCCAAGATTATTTATGGCTCTATCATTATTGTCCCTATTTCTTGGAACTGTAAGGAATTCCATTCTAAAATATGGTTTTCATTAGGTATGTACTTTTTAAGAAGAGATACATGGAATATATCATGGATTCAACTTATTTGGGGAGGTAAGGCCAATCGGTAAGCAAATGGATTTATCTTTTCCAAGATTTCAAAAGCCCCAACATAGTGAGGTGCTAGTTTTTTCTTCTTCCCAAATCTTATGGAAATTTTGTGAGGTTTAACCCTTAGGAATACTCTTTCCCCTACTTCAAATTCCCTTAGAGATCTATTTTTATCTACATAGCCCTTTTTTCTATCAAAGGCCTCCTTTAACCTTTGCCTTATTTCTTTAGTTTTTCCTCCCATCTCCTTTAACATTTCTAGACCAATTATTATTCTATCTTCAAGACTGTCCCAACTCAAAGCTAGTGTATGACAAGGTCTACCATAAAGTGCTTCAAAAGGAGGTATTCCCAAAGAAGTTTGTACAGTATTGTTGTAAGAAAAATCTACAAGTAGTAGGTACTCTTCCCATTTCCTCTATTGGTCCATAAAATACATCCTAAGTAAGTCCTCTATAATTTTATTTTTCCTTTCTATTTTCCCATCAGTTTCAGGATGATATGCTAAACTAAAGTATAATTAAGTTCCGAAAGCTAACTGGAGAGTTGTCCAAAACCTTGAAGTGAATGTTGCATCTCTATATGATATGATCTTCTTAGGTATTCCATGTAACCTAGAGAATTCCTTCACAAATCATCTTGCTAAGGTACGAGCATCATCAATTAAATTCCCTTGTATAAAGAGGGCCACCTTGGTGAGTTAGTCAATTACATCCATTATTGCATCATGTCTATAAGGTGTCATTGGTAGCCCTTTTATAAAATCCATGCTAATAACTTGCCATTTATGGTGGGGTATATCACGTGGGTACAAAATATTTGTTGGATGGCTATTTTCATCTTTTACCCTTTGACATTCTAAAAATTTAGCTACGAAATGAACAATGTCATTTTTCATCCACTGCCAAAAATAAAACTTCTTTATTTTTGAATAAATTTTATTAACTCTAGGGTGTCCTGAATAAGGAGTGTTGTGAGACTCAACAAGAACTATATTTCTTAAATCACTTAGGTTGGGAACATAGATTCATTTACTATACCACAGTACCCCTTCTTGATCAAGAGTGTACCCTTCAACCTTAGGATTTGTTGGATAAGTTTCTAAGATTAGCTTGACTTGTTCATACCATGGGTCATGCTTTTGATCTTCCTTTACTTGTTCCTTGAATAAATTCTTGAAAGTATTCATGGTCAACAAGTGTCTCCTTCTACTTAAAGCATTTGCTACCCTATTTTCCTTTCCCTTAATATATTCTATTTCAAATTCATACTAACTTAGAAATTATAGCCATCTCCTTTGCTTTGCATTCAAGTGAGGTTGAGTAAAAATATATTTATGTCCTTGATTATCTATTTTTAGCTCAAAGGGCTTTCCAAGCAAAAATTGCCTCCATTAAATTGTAGGGCATGAAGAACAACTGCTAACTCTAAATCA